>CAWUFW010000768.1:3385000-3653399 GCA_963921515.1 Calotriton arnoldi | reverse complement strand
TAGATTTACTATTTTCAGAAGTACCAATTGTAAGGGAATTAAATAAAGTAGTAAGTGGTAAAAATGCACGCTATATGGGAGAATTCTTCCATATCACTAAAACCTTAGATGTAGAATATGCCTACAAAAATATTTTAACCTGTAGCTTACATGTTGAAGAAAAATTATTCTTAGATATGGTAGAAAATAGAAGAGCAAGTTTCCAGAAGAAAGCTGATGAACAGAAATCACAGGCACCACCTTGGGTTTTTAGAGAAGGAAATTATGAAAAGGGTGAGACATACGCTGCGATGTCCCTGGACTGGTCACAGAAAGGGAAACTATGTCTGTTTAGATCAAAGACTAACTATAACAATTATTTTATTGGCACTAGTGAATGTGAGCATACTTTCCAAATTACGGGAGGATGGGGATTAAAGGGTGGAACTGATCCTGTTTTCCCTGGGAATCTATTATGTGTGTGGTAAGAAAGCCTATTATAGGTTACCTGCACATTGGTATGGAAGCTGTTATTTTGGAATTGTTTTCCAAAAGTCTACCATGTAGATCGAAAGGACAATAGTGTCAATGAAATAAAACAAGGACTAATACGTAGTAAGAGAGCAAGTTTTTCGGAAATAGTAGGTGATATTTTTGGTGCACTAATACCGTCAGTTGGAGTTGTTTTAAATTCACACAAAATTCAAAAATTGTCCACAGTGGTTGATCGATTATCAACAGATACTGCTGGTGGTTTCTTGATGGTTGATACCGAAATGGTGGCAATCAGATCAATGGTTTAGCAAAATCAACTTGCCTTAGATACTCTTTTGGCAAAAGAGGGAGGAGTCTGTAGCACGTTGAAAATTCAACACTGCTGTACCTATATCCCGGATAAAAGTAAAGGGATAGAAGGATATATTAGAAATATTACAAAATTACATAATGATTTAACCCAACTGGAGGTTGCCGGTGTTTGGGAGAAACTTGGTAAGAGTTTTTCCTCTGTAAGTAAGTGGTTTTCTACCTTTGGAAATAGTTTATTGGGAAAAATAATAATGCCAATATTTTCAATAGCAGTAGTAACTCTAGTAATATTCACAGCGTACAAGTGTTGTAAATGCATAAGAGAAAGAAAAGATGCAACAGATGAAAAGAATAAAAGAAAAGGAAGAAAGAGAAAGATAGAAGAAATAGAATTAGAAAATATAAATGGAGAATATTATGATATGATGAAAAAGCTAGATGAAAGTGCCATAAAAAGAGAGAGAGAAAGTAAATTCTAGATAAAGTGGAAGGTGGCACTCGGTATGGTGAGTATTTATTGTCATGGAGTCTGCCAATCACGTGTCCTTTAGTATTTTCTATTGCTTTTACCAGTGCTTGTTTATTGGTTTAGCCAGTGCTTATTGTTTGCACTGCCACTTGTTTGTACCAATGCTTGTTACAGACTGTTGTATTTTCTATTGCTTTTACCAGTGCTTCTTTATTGGTTTTGCCAGTGCTTATTGTTTGCACTGTCACTTGTTTGTACCAATGCTTGTTATAGTCTGCTGCCCAAGGTCTATTGGCCCTTCTCAGCTCCAGTAGTTTACCTGAGAGCTGTCATCTGGAAACTTCTTGAGAAAGCCTTTAAATAGGAGCCACACCCTGTTCTCTTTGCTGGTTATTGAGAACTCTGAGCGTGAGCAGCAGCAGCAGATCTCCGGTTTCAGTGAGAAGATCTCTGACGACTTAATGCAGGTTGTAGATCCTTCCCTTGATCACCATCAGGTAGGATCGTTCCATTTTGTTTAAAGGAGCAACCTGTTGATATTTGCATATTGACTTCGAGCTCTCTTTGTCGAAGCAATTTATTGGGCGTTTGTTTAATAAACATTGGCACATCGCGCTGGGGATTTGCATCTTTGAATGTGACATATCGCGCTGAAGCGCGTTTTTGGACATTTGCATATTGAACATGGCACATCGCGCTGGAGCGCTTCTTGGGCATTTGCTTATTGACTTTGGCACAACGCGCTGACGCGCTTTCTTGAACATTTGTATATTGAACGTGGCACATTGCGCTGAAGCGCTTTCTTGGGCATGTGCATGGATAATATTCACACTACAAGTTGAAACGAACCTTGCATTTGAAGCCTGTTGTGCATTATAAAAACGCTTGTTGGAATTAGCGCTGTGATTCTTAACAGTGTTACATGCAAATCATAATTTAAGAAAGAGACAGTGTAACAAAAACTAATAGTCTCATATGAAAGTGTGACTCGCTCTGGAGCATAGTGTTTATGCAAGCACTAGATTAATCATAGAATCTATATTGTTATATTTTGTTTTGAGGATTATAGGAACAGCAATTCCATTCCTTGTGAAGAAGGTATTAGAGTGACGACTGTTTCATATGTAACCTGCTTTTCTTTACAGGTATGTTGTTATTTAACCATGCTGATTTAGTTCAAGAGTTCACACGGTATATCAGGAAAGCTAACTGAGGACAACGTCTTGTTCCAGGTCTCCCTCCCCGCAGTACCCTTCCCAAATCCCTTCCCCCCGTCTAGCCACTTTGATCCTCAGTGCAATTAAGCTTGAGTCGAAGCTGCTGGAAGGTGGGCTTCTTGAGGGTACTGCTCCTGAGGAACCCAACGATATTTACCAGTTCTGACAGAATAACCAGCCCACGAATTTTGGTTCCTCCTGAGCAGTATCTTCAGGATGGCCACCTTGGAGGACTTGTGTTCCATGTTGGGAAACATGCAAAAGAATTGTCAGCAGCTAGACAAGAGACAGCGGCTTTAGCTAATAAGGTCACTCAGTTACAAACACAAATAGCACTGTCTCGTTCCCCAGATTTAGCTGCTGCTAGTAGTTCTAATACCTCGACAGTATCAGTGACGGTTCCAATGACAGTTCCTTTGGCACCTCCAGAAAGATTTGCAGGTGAACCACACAAATTTCAAACATTCTTACCTCAAGTACAGCTACACTTTATGGTAAAACCCACATCTTTCCCTGACGCTCAATCTAAAATTACCTTTCTGATGCCATTTTTGAGCGGAGACGCTGCTATGTGGGCAGTTCCTCTTGTACAATCGGATGACCCATTGCTTTACAGTTGTTCTCGTTTCAAATCGGAATTTGAAAACGTTTTTGACCGACGAACAATTACAGGATCAGCTGATCATGAATTATTAGAGTTAAAACAAGGAAGTAAGGATTTGGTCCATTATTTAACTCAATTCAATCGTTTAATAGCAGAAACGAATTGGCCGGAAGATAAAAGAGCCGCTCTATATTACCAAGGTCTACGAGACGAATTAAAGGACTTGATAGCTCCAATAGATCCGCAGCCAAGAACATGCGAAGACTTAATAGCTCTAAGTCTTCGATTGGATCATAGAGTATCAGATCGTAGAGGGGACAAGAAGCGTCTAGAGTTTAGGCCTTCATTTTGACCCAAAGAAAAACAGCCTGTTGTAGCCCCGGATGCTAGTGAACCTATGGAAATCGGAGGGATACGAAAACCTTTGACGACTGAAGAAAAAAATACTCAGAAAAAGGGTCTATGCTTATACTGCGGTAAAAAAGGACATTTTGTCAAAGACTGTTTGGCAAAACCAAACACAACCCTGACCAAGGTGGGGAACTAGTATACTCGAGGAATAGCCAGGAGACTTCCTCGAGTAACACATCTTTATCTCCTGAGCAATCGGTTGCTAACACATTACAAATTTCTGTCCCACATTTAGTATTGAACGCACAAATCGTAATTTTTCAGCAAGAACCTAAAGCCGCGGTGGTCATGGTCGATTCTGGAGCCACTGGCAATTTTACTGATGCCGCTTTCGCAACAAAACTGGAAATCCCAACCTTAGCAAACCAGAAATGATTCATGCGGTAGATGGCAAACAATTAACATCTGGATTAATTACGCATTCCACCATTAAGATAACCATGACATGCTTTACTCAAGACCAAACTCATGTGGAAGAAATATCCTTTGATATCATTGATGCTCCTCAATTTGGTGTCATCCTCGGGATGCCTTGGTTGACAGACCATAATCCCACCATAGACTGGGCTAAGAGAAGTGTTACTTTTCAATCAGATTGGTGTCAACAGGAATGTTTACATTCACAAGAAATCATGTCCAAAACCATGGTACAAGAGCTTGGTAAAACAACTGCTCATTATATTGCTACGGCTGCAGAGCAAAACATAGAATTACCCGCGATATATGAACATTTTCGAGACGTATTCTGCGAACAAAGTGCTGAGACCCTTCCACCTCACAGAACATATGACTGTGAAATAGATCTTGTACCTGGTGCTAAAATTCCTTGCAGTAGGATCTACGCGCTTACCGAGCAGGAGAACCAACATCTCAGGGAATATTTAGACAACTTTTTAAAGAATGGTTTGATCCGACCCTCCAAGTCTCCGGCAGCTTCTCCTCTCTTCTTTGTGCCCAAAAGTAATGGGGAATTACGCACGTGCATAGATTATCGCGCGTTGAATAACATCACCATTAAAAACAGATATCCTTTGCCACCTATTCCCGTTCTTTTGGACCAAGTAAGATCTGCAACTATTTACACCAAGATGGATCTGAGAGTAGCATACCATCTTGTACGTGTTCGAGCCGGAGACGAAGGGAAGACCGCTTTTCGAACTCGCTTTGGCTTGTTTGAATATTGCGTGATGCCCTTCGGTCTATGCAACACCCCTGCGGCATTTCAATTTTTTTATTAATGATGTCTTACGAGACTTTCTTGACAGGTTTGTCATTGCCTACATAGATGACTTGTTGATCTATTCACAATCTATCTCGGAACATGAAAAACATGTCAAATTTGTTTTAACCACCCTGCACCAACATGGTCTTTTTTGCAAATTATCAAAGTGCGAATTCCATACTTACCAAGTGGAAGTTTTAGGTTTTATATTGTCACCTCACGGAATCACAATGGTACCCAGATAAGTGCAAGCAATATTAGATTGGACAGAACCAACTTCAGTTAAGGATATCCAACGATTCTTAGGATTTGTCCTTTAACAAAATTGTTAAGGAAACATGTTCCATTTCAATGGACTACAGAAACAAAATCCGCCGTTCAAACCCTAAAAACAGCATTCATGACAGCCCCTGTTCTAAGTCATCCAGACATCAATCAGCCTTTCATTATTGAAGCGGACGCTTCTGATGCTGCAATTGGGGCAATTCTTTCTCAAAAGGATGAACGAGATAACCAATTACATCCCATTGCATTCCTATCAAAAAGATTTTTACCTGCTGAAATGAACTATACAGTGGCAGAGAAAGAGTTATTGGCTATTCATCTCGCCTTTAAAGAATGGCGCCATTATCTCTTAGGTGCAAAGCATATTGTAACTGTCTACACAGACCATCGTAGCCTCCAATTTTTACGATGTGCTAGAGCTTTGACACTGCGACAGTTACGTTGGACCTTATTTTTTGCAGAATTCAACTTTGTTATAACTTTCAGACCAGGCAAAATAAATAATAAAGCAGATGCCTTATCTCGATGCGAAACATCAGAGGAAAAAATAAAAAAGGAAAGTACACCACCATCCATAATTCTTAAAGAACAAATTATTGGAGTTACAATCTCTGAACAATTTTTTCAAGACATACGAAAAAGTATGCTGTTAAACCAGGTTCTATTGTGGCAACAAAAAGACAAGGATAGAACTATAATTCAAGGATTGCCGTTTCAAAAACATTATTATACATTCCATCAAAACCATTACAAAGACAAGTTCTACAATGGTGTCACACAAAACAATTAGCTGGACATCCTGGGATAGCAAAGACTCAAGAGCTTGTCCAAAGACATTTCTGGTGGCCTACTTGGAGACAAGATGTTCTCCAATATGTAAAACAATGTGATGTTTGTGCTCAAGCTAAAGGAGAACATGGTGCTAAAAAAGGGTTACTTCAGCCTCTTCCTACGCCAATGCGTCTTTGGGAAGATATTTCCATGGACTTTATTACTGACTTACCTAAAGATCAAGGGAAAACTACCATTTTAGTAGTGGTTGATAGACTTTCAAAGATGGCTCATTTTATTGCTTGTGAGAAAATGCCAACTGCAATTCATTTGGTGACTTTATTAGTTCAAAATGTAGTAAGATTACATGGTTTGCCTCAAACTATAACCTCCGGTCGAGGGGCGCAATTCACATCAAAGGTATGGAAAGCTTGGTGCGAAACATTACAAATAAAAAGAAACATGTCCACAAGCTTCCATCCCGAATCGGATGGCCAAACAGAGCGGGTAAATCAGATACTAAAGCAATATTTACGATGCTATTTATTTAAACAACAAGGCTCATGGGTGAACCTTCTTTGGGAAGCAGAATTCGCTTATAATAATCTAAAGCATGCTTCAACAAACATGTCACCATTCTTTGCAAATCATGGCTGTCACCCACATTACGCTCCACTACTGTTAGCACAACCTCAGACTAATATACCCTCTTTGAATGAAAGGTTGCAAGGAATGGTTACTATCATGAAACATTTACAACGTAATGTACAGAAAGCAAAAGCAGACTACAAAAGATTTGCTGATAGAAAGAGAAAACTAGGACCAAAGTACAAGCCAGGAGATTTCGTCTGGCTTTCTACGAAAATTTTCAATTTAAAAGGAAATATAAATTTCATCCACGATTTATTGGGCCATTTGAAATTGAAAAATGTGTTAACCCAGTAGAGTTTAAATTGAAATTGCCAAGTGCCATAAAAATCTATCCTTTATTTCATACTTCATTATTGAAACCAGCAAAGAACAAACAACGAGCACGTCCACCGCCTCTCCTTGTCGGAGATCATGAAGAATACGAGGTAAACAGTATAAGAGGTAGTAAGCGCATAAAAGGAAAACTACGGTACCTAATTTCTTGGAAAGGCTATGGTCCAGATGAGGACTCTTGGGAACCAAGTGACGCTATTCATGCACCACGTTTGTTACGTAAATTTCACATCCAACATCCGGAGGCACCTACATAAATGGGAGTGTAAGCATTTTTGATGGGGTGGACTGTCATGATTCTGCCAATAACGTGTCCTATAGTATTTTATATTGCTTTTACCAGTGCTTGTTTATTGGTTTTGCCAGTGCTTATTGTTTGCACTGTCACATGTTTGTACCAATGCTTGTAACAGACTGTTGTATTTTATATTGCTTTTACCAGTGCTTGTTTATTGGTTTTGCCAGTGCTTATTGTTTGCACTGTCACTTGTTTGTACCAATGCTTGTTATAGTCTGCTGCCCAAGGTCTATTGGCCCTTCTCAGCTCCATGAGTTTACCTGAGAGCTGTCATCTGGAAACTTCTTGAGAAAGCCTTTAAATAGGAGCCACACCCTGTTCTCTTTGCTGGTTATTGAGAACTCTGAGCGTGAGCAGTAGCAGCAAATCTCCGGTTTCAGTGAGAAGATCTCTGATGACTTAATGCAGGTTGTAGATCCTTCCCTTGATCACCATCAGGTAGGATCGTTCCAATTTGTTTAAAGGAGCAACATGTTGATATTTGCATATTGACTCGAGCTCTCTTTGTCGAAGCAATTTATTGGGCATTTGTTTAATGAACATTGGCACATCGTGCTGCAGCGCTTTTTGGGGATTTGCATCTTTGAAAGTGACACATCGTGCTGAAGCGCGTTTTTGGACATTCGCATATTGAACATGGCACATCGCGCTGGAGCGCTTCTTGGGCATTTGCTTATTGACTTTGGCACAACGCGCTGACGCGCTTTCTTGAACATTTGTATATTGAACGTGGCACATCGCGATGAAGCGCTTTCTTGGGCATGTGCATAGATAATATTCACATTACAAGTTGAAACGAACCTTGAATTTGAAACCTGTTGTGCATTATAAAAACGCTTGTTGGAATTAGCGCTGTGATTCTTAACGGTGTTACATGCAAATCATAATTTAAGAAAGAGACAGTGTAACAAAAACTAATAGTCTCTCTCATATGAAAGTGTGACTCGCTCTGGAGCATAGTGTTTATGCAAGCACTAGATTAATCATAGAATCTATATTGTTATATTTTGTTTTGAGGATTATAGGAATAGCAATTCCATTCCTTGTGAAGAAGGTATTAGAGTGACAACTGTTTCATAAGTAACCTGCTTTTCTTTACAGGTATGTTGTTGTTATTTAACCATGCTGATTTAGTTCAAGAGATCACACGGTATATCAGGAAAGCTAACTGAGGACAACATCTCGTTCCAGGTCTCCCTCCCCGCAGTACCCTTCCCAAATCCCTTCCCCCTGTCTAGCCACTTTGATCCTCAGTGCAATTAAGCTTGAGTCGAAGCTGCTGGAAGGTGGACTTCTTGAGGGTACTGCTCCTGAGGAACCCAACGATATTTACCAGTTCTGACATTTATGATGGCTCCTAAAAGCCATCAGAGGGGGGATTGATGAAGCAGGATTTCGCGAAAGAAACCTATTCAATCGAACACCCCTATAAAACGTACTATCAGTAAGTAGTACTAGAACAACTAACGTGCACATTTACACTACACGAGGGAAGCTTACTTTGCAATATGCATGAACTAACCCTGAATAATACGTAAATAACCGGAAATGTAATAATCTTGTGTTTAGAACGAATTAAGAAGGTTTACATGGCAAGGCCGCATGTGTATTTAGGAAAAAGCATGATGTGTGTGTTGCTTAAAACTAATAAATAATGCAGTTTTCCTGCTTGTGCTATGCTAGGCTAACCGTTAATATGAGGTAGAGTTAAAGTGGGTGGTAAACAGTGAAAATTGCATTGTCACATAATTAATAAATGTCTGTTTTCCGTTCTTTTAGTAATGGATGAGTCCTCCATCTTTTAAAGTTAGCTGAACCGAGGGCGGGTGGAATTAGGAGCGAGCAGGAACCATGTGACCACCTGACTGAACTGCTGTGCAAAGCTGAAAAAGCCGGACCTGGTGAAGGACAGAACATTGAAAGCCAGCCAATGCCAGTGTCATCGTGGGAACGGAATCTGTAGTTGTTAAATTTATTAAAATGTACAATAAATTGTTGCATGTGTACTCATGAGAGAGAAGAAGTATTGATGACTGTATAAAAAATTGTTTAGAACAATGGTGTAGTCAAAAGTAGATGATTTCATAATGGGGTGACATCCTACCCCTAGAACCCAACCAATCCCTTAGCTAGAAAGTGTGAATTTAGCAACTATTGTGGGACGAACATGTACTTTAGGGTATAAGAATAGGAACTTTTTGGGGTGGGGTGTGGTGTGGCTGCGTGGGTCGCTTAGGCTGAAGGTGTCTGAGAGAGGGATTCGTCGCTATTCGTCGGTTTGCTGAGAGGCCTAGCTGTTCCTGTCCTGTCCCTGTCCTGGTTCTTGAGTCTTTGATCCCTGACTCTTGGTTCAGGGGTCCCCCACTACTGCCTAGGTCTGGGTGGTGGTTTTCCCTTACAGATCCCTTGGGTTTGTATCTGATCTAACTTAGCATTGCAGAAATCATTTTTGCAATCGTATTCTTGTTTCTGAAACTTTTGTCTCTTCATCTATCCCCTCCGAATTGTTTGGTTTAAAGTGATATATTTTACTTGTATCTAATGTCTCTTCATCTATCTACTCTTTGCAACGTATTTTTGAAATAATAGTTCCATTGTTTCTATGATTAAATTGTTGCTCTCTCTCATGAGGTTTCCAGTATTTGAAATTATTAATGTAATCGCTATGAGCATTTATTATTACTAGATACAATTATTAAATCTCACCAAGAGTTTGTGGTTATTTAGCCAGTTTCTAAAATAGATTATTTAATTTGAAGAATTTACCATTGCTATCAACTCTTCAACTAATTGGTTCATCGACCAAGTAGATGAAAAGTCGAACATCATTTGTTTAATACGCAAAGTACAGGATGTTAAAATATTGCGCCTGAGTAACAAGAGTAATTTGAAGTAAAGTTATCAAACTTGACACCAGCGCATCAGGGATTTGGGTGAATGTGTATGGGCCAAAGTATGATGTTATTGAATATTTATCCCTGATCAATTTATTGGGCTCGCGCTGGATCAGTTTCTTGGAAGCAAAGGACGGTTTAATTATTGATCAGTTTAGTAATGGTTATTGAATATTGATTATATGTCTTAACATGAAGAGTTAGTGTCCTGTTCTATGTTGTCTAGAAGTACAGGTACGGAGTTGCCTGAGGAATCCCGGGAAGGAATTTGCCTGAAGTAGGCAGAAGAAGAGTGTGGTAAAGAAATCACACTGCAGAAGTACTTTGTTGTAATAATACTGAAAAGCTACGTAGGGCTGTCAGTGTTATAATTAGGGAAAATTCGTATGTAAGTAGAGTGTCTGAAATAGCGAAGGGTCCACTTTTGAAACTCTAGCAGTATCCCCGGGGGAGTAACAGGACACCTTTTTAATGCCAAAAAAGTCCTCTTGTGAAACTTTGGCTTTATCCCTAGAGGAGTAACAGGTCTCCCCGGAGCTTGTCAGAGAAGTGAGATAACGCTGGTCGTTATTATTACGTGCAGTGTAAGGATCTCTTGCAAAAGTGAAGACTATCTCTTTATTTAGCGGAGCAGACAAAGTAGCATTGTCTTTTTATGTTGTTATTAACCGATTTTTGATTAAGAAAAATTTTAAAAAATATTGTCGTAAGATTTTGTGAAGGAGGGGTCAGTAGAATAAGTGAATACTGACGTCACAAAGTGCTGCGCTGGTATTGGACGAAGCAGCAGGCGTATATCGAGAGTGGATTATAAAGGGAGGGTCAGTAGAAGGAGTAAAACTGACGTCACAAAAGGCCGCGTTCGCATTGGTCAGATAGCGGGTGTGAACAAAGCTCCGATTGGTTAACTGGTGTGAGTCGCGCTGACACTGGTTGAGACTGTAGTTACGTAGGGAGCTGTGACTGGTTGGTTGGTGTGAGTCGCACTGGTATAGGACAGGACTTAACGACTAGGGAAGAGAGAATTATGGAGAAATTTTGTTTGAGTTATTGTTGAAAACACATTAGTAAAAAAGAGTTTGAAAATGGGTTTGCTAAAAACAATCAAGAATTTCTTTAAGAAAGACAAACAAATTGTGACCCCCAAGAACGCCTGCCTCTTATATGATGATGGAGCGAGGGTACCATACTTGTGTTTGGTTAGAGAACTGGATGAAATATACGAAGGATTATGGGATGTTAGCTTTCCCTGAGTTTGGTACATTCAATGTAAGGATTTTACAGAATTTGAGAAATAGGATGAACTCGCTAGAACCAAATCCCAGACTTACCCAGTATGAGGCGTTGGAAGAATGGGAAGTAGAAGCTTTTGAGCGAGAAAAAGATAGAAGTGGTAGAAGATTCAGAGTTTTTTTGCCTAGATATCCATTTGAGAGGCGAGAAGATCAAATGAAAAGATGGAGAAGAGCTGTAGTGACTGAGGGTCTATATCCAGTTTTGACAGTAGGGAGTCAGACAGGTACTAAGTGTAAAGAGAAAAAGAAAAATATAGAAACATCCGGAGAGGGCTTGGATGAAACTGATGATGAATTGTTAGAAGAAATTATGACTAAAAGACCTCCGCCATATGAGGAAAATTCAGGAGAGATGATTCCAAGTGCCCCACAAATGGTAACCCCATTAACTCCCCAAGTTACCGAAATAGCTAGAATAGTGCGAGAAAATGAAGTGAGTTTGTTAAATAAGGCTAGAATGGAACAGGTACAGAAACTAAATCAGTTAAATTTGAATGCATAAGCTTTGACGGTACCAGTGACAATTGGTCCTGTGGTTCCATTATTTGGAGAAAAATCAACTTTGCCAAAAGTACACACATTGTCAGTTCCAAGAAGTAGTGTAAGGAGTGAAGTAGTGTCAGTAACAAATGAAAATAGACAAGATGACCAAAATACCACACTGTTAGACCTACCGATTGGTGATTTATTAACGGAGACCCCGAGGAGAAGTATTCAATTAGACCCAAGGAAAATAGGGCCAAATATTACTCCAGTAGCAGGGAGTTCAGCAGGTCCCTCTCCAGAAGAATTAACTAATTGGATAAAAGAAATGACCAAGCCAAAAGCTCAACCACAGAGTATAAATGTGAGTCAATTGAAAGTCGATTTAGAAGAGATGATTATTGGAACAGTAAGTCCAGATAGATTAGGGACTTATAGTGAGGAAGAGTAGTTGTTTTTGTGTAAAAGTATTACTTGGAGAGCGAAGAATCTTCATGAGAAACTATCGGAAGCTGCTAGTGAGTTTGGTGTAGATATAGAAAAGTCGAAAGTGTTGCAGAAAACGTACAGAATGGCTTTTACTGACAAGGATTTAGAGAGTTTGAATATGTCAGGGAAAAGATTGCAGATAAAAGAAATAATGAATATTCTGAAGAAATGGGGAAATGTAGAACGATGGAGGAGCAAATGGATGAAAAAGAAGGAAGAAACTACTGGTAAGGGAACTTCCATGTTTCTGTTAAAGAAAACTGAGCAAGTTGAAAGGGCATGTCCAATGAGAGAGGTTCCAGGTGGTGGATATGTTCATGTACCGTGGACTAGACAGGATATATTATCATTCACCAATGATTTTCCCAGATTGTGAGAGAAGCCAGTTGAGTGGTATAAACAAGTAGATTGATTTGTAAAGGTTTCAAAGGTGTTGTTGAAAGATTTAGATGGTCTTTTTGAAATAGTGGTTCCAGCTAATTTGTGGACAGAATGTAAAATTACTGTTGACTGGCCTAAGGATGAATATCCCAGGGATGCAAAAACAGGTGCACCATCTGAAGAGGTGATGAGAGGTGATCAGGTCATTACTTTCTTGAAAGGGAAGATTTCCCCTAAAGATACAGATTGGGTCAAGATTAACAGGACGACCCAAGAGCCTAAAGAGTCAGTGCATGCATATTATGAGAGAGTGTTGCAGGTGTTTAAGCAGTACAGTGGGTTTGAGAATATTGAAGATAAAGATATGGGACATTTTGTGTATCGATTCGTATATGGATTGAAACCAGAGATTAGTGCAATGATACAGCAGCATATGCTCTGCTGGCAAAGCAAATCAAAAGACGAGATTTTGAGGTATGCCAAGTATTGTAGTGATGACATTGATTCAAGGCTTAAAAAGTTAAAGGAGAAAATGATGTGGGCACAAGTGAAGATGGCAGAGCAGCAACAGGAAAATAGTAATGTGAAACAAAGTCAGAGTCACGCTGGTCAGGTATACAGTGGAGGTAAAGGAAAATTTAAAATGAGTAAGGAAGAAGCTAAAAAGAAATTTCCTTGTCATACGTGCGGAAAATTTGGACATTGGAAGAATGAGTGTAGATCTGGTAAAAAGGATAACGGAGTAAATCTAAATTTAAATCCACAGATGCAGAATGAGGTGATTGGGAATCAGCACTAGCAGCAGGTAGTTACTCCACAGTTACAGGTGCCACAACCTACTATACCCCGTAATGTGAATGCTCATATGCAGATGTACAGTGCAAGTACTGGATTCCACGGAGAAGAGCAGTTTGGTAAGAATCCACTGGTTTCGCAGTATTTGTTGCGGTGCAATGAGAGTGATTCGGATTCGTCTCAATGACGGTGCCTGAGGGGGGAGGAGGAGTGCGTACTTGGCGCATCTTTAGCGGTAGATCAGTCAGGTCCATTTGTTGATGGAAAGGTAGAAGGTAAAGATATCACCTTCTTGTTGGGCACTGGTGCTACCCATTCTACTGTGAGAGCAGCAGAAATTCCAAACCTACCCCTCTCGGGAGAAACTATCCAAGTTGTAGGCATTGCAAATAAACATATTAGAACTCCTGTCACAGCCCCGATAGAAGTTCATATTGGAAATTTCAAAGACATGCATCGGTTTGTGGTATGTGATTCCAGTCCCGTCAATCTCTTGGGCAGAAATGTGTTGTGCAAAATGAATTGCACCATTTATTGTACACCGGATGGTGTTGCCTTTATGACACCTGATGAGGATGTTGAGTACAAAGTAATGTTGGCCCAAAGAGAATCAGAAGTGAGTAAATTATATTCACTCCTCACTGAGGAAGATTTGCCTGAAGAATTAAAAGGTACAGTGAGATCAGAAGTGTGGGATTTCACAGGAAAAGAGATTGGGTTAATGACAAATGTGGATCCAATTCAGATTACAGTAAAGGATGGTGCTATATATCCAAATACCCCACAGTACAAAATGAGTCCAGAAGTAATTGCTGGAGTCACACCTGTGATTGACCAAGTGATTGAACAGGGGATTTTAAAAGAAATAATGAGAGTCCCTGTAATTCACCCATTATTGAAATTAAAAAGCCTAATGGAAAATATAGAATAGTTCAAGATATAAGAAAGGTGAATAAAATTGTAGTACCATGTTGTCCAGTAGTGCCAAATTCAGCAGTAATTCTTTATCAAATTCCCAGCGATGCTGAATGGTACACTGTTCTTGATTTGTGTCAGGCATTTTTCTCCATTCCTTTGCACCTGGAAAGTCAATATTTATTTGCATTCCGGTTCGGAAACCGTGTCTTGGCATGGTGCCGAGTTCCTCAAAGATACACTGAGAGTCCTTCGATCTTTAATCAGATCTTGAAAAAATGTTTGGAGACTTTGGTCATGCCTGGAAACTCTGTTTTGGTTCAGTACATTGATGACCTACTGGTGGCATCAAAAACACGAGAAGCATGTGTAACAGACACAATTGCTTTGCTGAACCATTTAGCAGTAGGAGGACATAAAGTGTCACCATCTAAATTGCAATACTGTAGACAGGAAGTTCAGTATTTAGGTCACAAGATTGAAAAAGGGGTCAGAAAGGTGACGCCAGAGAGAATCAGTGTGATCAAGAAAATGAATCCACCCAGAAATCAAAAGGAAGTCCGAATGTTTTTGGGAATGGTTGGATACTGCAGACAGTGGATCTGTGGTTTCTCACTGATTGCAAAACCCCTACAGAGGTTGACACGAAAAGATGTGAAAGATCCAATTGTGTTGGACGAGGAGAGTATGTAATCTTTTTCAAGATTGCGAAACAGTCTTTGTCGAGCACCTGCTTTGGGAATGCCAGATTACTCTAAAGAATTTGCATTGTACTGTTGTGAGAGAGATGGATGTGCACTTGCAGTCTTAACTCAAAAACACGGAATGGCACGACGTCAAGTGGCATATTTTTCTGCTACCCTGGATTCAGTGGCTGCAGCATTACCAGGCTATTTAAAAGCAGTAGCCGCCACGTGTATAAGTCTGGATCAGAGTGAAGCAATTGTGATGGGCTATCCTGTTAAAGTGTATGTGCCACATTCTGTTGAGATTCTTTTAACACGCACTCGGACTCAACATATGACCTCTAGTCGGCTGACTAAATATGAGAGAGTGATTCTAGGTGCTGAAAATGTGACAGTGGTGAGATGCACTACTGTGAACCCTGCTACATTGTTACCAAATTCAAGATGTGAGGAGGTGAGAGAGGAAGCGGAACATGATTGTCTGGAAGTGACAGAACTTTGTACTAAGCCTCGTCCAGACATAGAGGATGAATCCTTGGAAGAGTCAGATTGTGAATTGTTTGTGGATGGATCATGTTTGAGAAACAAAAAGGGTGAATTGTGTGCTGGTTATGCTGTCTGCACCTTATCAGGAGCACTAGAAGCATCTTGTTTGAAGGGGGTAAACTCCGCCCAAGTTGCAGAGTTGATTGCTCTGGATAGAGCATGACGATTGGCAAAAGGTCTAAAAGTAACCATCTACACCGACAGTCAGTACGGATTTGGAGTCGTACATGACTTCGGTCAGCTATGGATGCAAAGAGGATTTCTGACTTCCTCAGATACCCCAATTCGGAATGGAAAAACTGTAAAAGAATTATTAGAAGCTTTGCAGTTACCAAAAAGAATTGCAGTTGTAAAATGTGCTGCACATCAATCCGGAGATGATGATGTGACAAAGGGCAACAGATACGCGGATCAATTAGCGCGTTACTGTGCACAAAATACAATGGCCATAAACAGATCAATTGATAGATAAAATACCGAATGCTACCTTATGTTCACAACCACATTTGAGACTTGGGATGAGGTGAGGCAAATGCAGGAAGAAACAAGTGATGAGGAAAAGGAAGAATGGAGTAGAACAGGGTGTGGGAAAAATACAGAAGATGAGGTATGGGTCTGTCACGATGGAAGACCAGTATTGCCAGATTCATTACTTTCTCACATGGCCAGGATGTACCATGGACTCACACATATTGGAAGAGATGCAATGATTAGACTGTTCAAGCAGACATGGTATAATCCAAAGTTCAGGGTCATCGCAGAAAGTTTATGGCAAAGGTGTGCCATATGCCAAAAACAAAATCCAGGAAGAAAGACAGTTGTGAGTTGGGGTGTAATCGGGAAAGCAGGAGGTCCTTTTACTAGACTTCAGATTGATTTCATTGAGCTACCACCATGTAATGGGCTGAAATATGTCCTTGTCATTGTCTGTTTGTTTTTCTCGCTGGGTAGAGGCCTATCCAACGAGAAGGAATGATAGCCTTACAGTGGCTAAGCTGTTGTTGAGAGAACTGATCCCTAGGTTTGGTTTTCCAGTCAGTTTGGAATCAGATAGGGGATTGCACTTCAATAATGAAATAATTCGGATGATTTGTGCAGCATTACAAATTGAGCAGAAGCTGCATTGTGCCTATCGACCAGTAGCATCTGGTATTGTTGAACAGATAAATGGCACAATAAAGTCTAGATTAGGGAAGGTATGTGCATCCACAACACTGAAATGGCCTGACGCTTTACCCCTTGTATTGATGAGTCTTAGAAGTATTCCTGACAAAAAGACTGGATTACGCCCCCATGAAGTGTTGATGGGAAGAGCCATGAGACAAGCATACATACCTGCGAACAAACTGATGAATATGTCTGATGATCGTGTACTAGATTATTGCAAAGGACTGGCTGACCTGGTGCGTTCTGTGTCCCGCCAAGTTGGAGGAGATGCCACAACGACATAGTGGAACCAAGCACATGATTTGAATCCTGGTGAGTGGGTCCTAGTCAAGAAACACATGAGGAAAACGTGTCTAGAACCCCGTTGCAGTGGCCCTTACCAGATCATACTAGTGACGACCACAGCAGTGAAGTGTTTTGGCTTGCCAAATTGGATACATGCAAGCCATACCCGCCTAGTCCCAAGTCCAATTGAAAGACCTAAAGATCAGCAACTGGTAAATCAAAATCAAGAACCAGCAGCTGAAGTGTGCGAAGCTGAAGAGTCTGAAGTGACAGCTTCTGATGAACATCTCGACGATGAACAGCCAAGCACAAGTCAAGTAAAGTGGGCACCAGATACTGGGACCGAAAAGACTGCTGCTGAGTCAGAAGAAAGTGAGGCTGTCGTTGAGCCAGAGGGAAGTGAAACAGCTGTCGAGACAGAAGAAAGAAAAACAGCTGTTGAGCCAGAAGTAGGACCAGATGAGAATGAAGTCACAAACGAGCTAGAAGAAGGTGAACTCACTGATGAATCAGGAACAAGTGTTGAACCTACAGAAACAGAAATACGAAGGAACAGTGAGGGACAGAGAGAAAGAAGACTGAATAAAAGAAATGGTGAACAAAACACAGAAGGTGAAAAGGTAGTACAGGAAAAGAGAGCGAGAAAAGGAGACAATTGGTCAAGTGGAACAAGAAGACTAAAGTATAGAATAGTAAAGAGAAGATTGAGGAAAAGACCAGAGCAAAGTAACGAAGTCTCAAGCCAAACAGAACCAGATAGTACAAGAAGAAAAGCAACCTGAAAAACAAAAACAAAAAGAATTCCATGTAGAAAGTACAGAGCTCCTGAATGGACCTACGTCATACTAGAAGAATTTGAAAGCCTGGGCTTAAGTGAAGAACATGACAGTAGTGATACTGAAAAGGAAGATGAGAACAAACTGAGACCACCTTAAAAGGAATTGAAAAGAGATTAAGGTGAAAATTGTCATTTGAAGCTGAATTAAAGACTCAAGAAAGACCAAAGGACTGAAATAAAAGAAAGGGGTGAAGAAGAAAGTCATTAAGTGTAGGATTACACAAAATCTATTTTTAGAAATTTTTAGAATAGAGATTTTTGTATTTTTGTAGTATATCAAAATGGCAGAAGCAGAAGTGACTGGACAACCAAAATCTAGTCTAAAACGTAGATGTATTAAAACCTGCTTATGTAGTGTTTTTCTATTAACACTTATATGGATATTATTAATTGTTGTCATACCCATTTTTAATGTAAATAACAGTGGAAATAATACTAATGATGTGTCAATTGAAGGAATGAAAGATGTTTCTAAACTGCCTATAAATACTAATATAGAACAAATGGATGGAAGCATTTTCCATCATGACAAATCAATTAGTGATTTTTCGTTAAATGTTTTTACTAAGTTGTTGTATGAATATACTAATACTATGAATGTGGGTGATTGTTATGTCTGCATGCAATTACCTTCGTCTGTCTCTGAAGGTGTAACGTATCACCACCTTTCCCTAACATATGGTGTGTCATGTAGTGTCCTCAGCAGCCTATTCTATGTGACAGGTAAGCTGGAGTATCAGTATAATGATATAGATTTACTATTTTCAGAAGTACCAATTGTAAGGGAATTAAATAAAGTAGTAAGTGGTAAAAATGCACGCTATATGAGAGAATTCTTCCATATCACTAAAACCTTAGATGTAGAATATGCCTACAAAAATAATTTAACCTGTAGCTTGCATGTTGAAGAAAAATTATTCTTAGATATGGTAGGAAATAGAAGAGCAAGTTTCCAGAAGAAAGCTGATGAACAGAAATCACAGGCACCACCTTGGGTTTTTAGAGAAGGAAATTATGAAAAGGGTGAGACATACGCTGCGATGTCCCTGGACTGGTCACAGAAAGGGAAACTATGTCTGTTTAGATCAAAGACTAACTATAACAATTATTTTATTGGCACTATTGAATGTGAGCATACTTTCCAAATTACGGGAGGATGGGGATTAAAGGGTGGAACTGATCCTGTTTTCCCGGGAATCTATTATGTGTGTGGTAAGAAAGCCTATTATAGGTTGCCTGCACATTGGTATGGAAGCTGTTATTTTGGAATTGTTTTTCCAAAAGTCTACCATGTAGATCGAAAGGACAATAGTGTCAATGAAATAAAACAAGGACTAATACCTAGTAAGAGAGCAAGTTTTTCGGAAATAGTAGGTGATATTTTTGGTGCACTAATACCCTCAGTTGGAGTTGTTTTAAATTCACACAAAATTCAAAAATTGTCCACAGTGGTTGATCGATTATCAACAGATACTGCTGGTGGTTTCTTGATGGTTGATACCGAAATGGTGGCAACCAGATCAATGGTTTTACAAAATCGACTTGCCTTAGATATTCTTTTGGCAAAAGAGGGAGGAGTCTGTAACATGTTGAAAATTCAACACTGCTGTACCTATATCCCGGATAAAAGTAAAGGGATAGAAGGATATATTAGAAATATTACATAATTACATAATGATCTAACCCAACTGGAGGTTGACGGTGTTTGGGAGAAACTTGGTAAGAGTTTTTCCTCTGTAAGTAAGTGGTTGGGAAAAATAATAATGCCAATATTTTCAATAGCAGTAGTAACTCTAGGAATATTCACAGCGTATAAGTGTTGTAAATGCATAAGAGGAAGAAAAGATGCAACAGATGAAAAGAATAAAAGAAAAGGAAGAAAGAGAAAGATGGAAGAAATAGAATTAGAAAATATAAATGGAGAATATTATGATATGATGAAAAAGCTAGAGGAAAGTGCCATAAAAAGAGAGAGAGAAAGCAAATTCCAGATAAAGTGGAAGGTGGCACTCGGTATGGTGAGTATTTATTGTCATGATTCTGCCAATCACTTGTCCTTTAGTATGTTCTATTGCTTTTACCAGTGCTTGTTTATTGGTTTTGCCAGTGCTTATTGTTTGCACTGTCACTTGTTTGTACCAATGCTTGTTACAGACTGTTGTATTTTCTATTGCTTTTACCAGTGCTTGTGTATTGGTTTTGCCAGTGCTTATTGTTTGCACTGTCACTTGTTTGTACCAATGCTTGTTATAGTCTGCTGCCCAAGGTCTATTGGCCCTTCTCAGCTCCAGTAGTTTACCTGAGAGCTGTCATCTGGAAACTTCTTGAGAAAGCCTTTAAATAGGAGCCACACCCTGTTCTCTTTGCTGGTTATTGAGAACTCTGAGCGTGAGCAGCAGCAGCAGATCTCCGGTTTCAGTGAGAAGATCTCTGACGACTTAATGCAGGTTGTAGATCCTTCCCTTGATCACCATCAGGTAGGATCGTTCCATTTTGTTTAAAGGAGCAACCTGTTGATATTTGCATATTGACTCGAGCTCTCTTTGTCGAAGCAATTTATTGGGCGTTTGTTTAATACACATTGGCACATCGCGCTGGGGATTTGCATCTTTGAATGTGACACATCGCGCTGAAGCGCGTTTTTGGACATTTGCATATTGAACATGGCACATCGCGCTGGAGCGCTTCTTGGGCATTTGCTTATTGACTTTGGCACAACGCGCTGACGCGATTTCTTGGGCATGTGCATGGATAATATTCACACTACAAGTTGAAACGAACCTTGCATTTGAAGCCTGTTGTGCATTATAAAAACGCTTGTTGGAATTAGCGCTGTGATTCTTAACAGTGTTACATGCAAATCATAATTTAAGAAAGAGACAGTGTAACAAAAACTAATAGTCTCATATGAAAGTGTGACTCGCTCTGGAGCATAGTGTTTATGCAAGCACTAGATTAATCATAGAATCTATATTGTTATATTTTGTTTTGAGGATTATAGGAACAGCAATTCCATTCCTTGTGAAGAAAGTATTAGAGTGACGACTGTTTCATATGTAACCTGCTTTTCTTTACAGGTATGTTGTTGTTATTTAACCATGCTGATTTAGTTCAAGAGTTCACACGGTATATCAGGAAAGCTAACTGAGGACAACGTCTCGTTCCAGGTCTCCCTCCCCGCAGTACCCTTCCCAAATCCCTTCCCCCCGTCTAGCCACTTTGATCCTCAGTGCAATTAAGCTTGAGTCGAAGCTGCTGGAAGGTGGGCTTCTTGAGGGTACTGCTCCTGAGGAACCCAACGATATTTACCAGTTCTGACAGAATAACCAGCCCACGAATTTTGGTTCCTCCTGAGCAGTATCTTCAGGATGGCCACCTTGGAGGACTTGTGTTCCATGTTGGGAAACATGCAAAAAGAATTGTCAGCAGCTAGACAAGAGACAGCGGTTTTAGCTAATAAGGTCACTCAGTTACAAACACAAATAGCACTGTCTTGTTCCCCAGATGTAGCTGCTGCTAGTAGTTCTAATACCTCGACAGTATCAGTGACGGTTCCAATGACAGTTCCTTTGGCACCTCCAGAAAGATTTGCAGGTGAACCACACAAATTTCAAACATTCTTAACTCAAGTACAGCTACACTATATGGTAAAACCCACATCTTTCCCTGACGCTCAATCTAAAATTGCCTTTCTGATGCTGTTTTTGAGCGGAGACGCTGCTATGTGGGCAGTTCCTCTTGTACAATCGGATGACCCATTGCTTTACAGTTGTTCTCGTTTCAAATCGGAATTTGAAAAAGTTTTTGACCGACGAACAATTACAGGATCAGCTGATCATGAATTATTAGAGTTAAAACAAGGAAGTAAGGATTTGGTCCATTATTTAACTCAATTCAATCGTTTAATAGCAGAAACGAATTGGCCGGAAGATACAAGAGCCGCTCTATATTACCAAGGTCTACGAGACGAATTAAAGGACTTGATAGCGCCAATAGATCCGCAGCCAAGAACATGCGAAGACTTAATAGCTCTAAGTCTTCGATTGGATCATAGAGTATCAGATCGTAGAGGGGACAAGAAGCGTCTAGAGTTTAGGCCTTCATTTTGACCCAAAGACAAACAGCCTGTTGTAGCCCCGGATACTAGTGAACCTATGGAAATCGGAGGGATACGAAAACCTTTGACGACTGAAGAAAAAAATACTCGGAAAAAGGGTCTATGCTTATATTGCGGTAAAAAAGGACATTTTGTCAAAGACTGTTTGGCAAAACCAAACACAACCCTGACCAAGGTGGGGAACTAGTATACTCGAGGAATAGCCAGGAGACTTCCTCGAGTAACACATCTTTATCTCCTGAGCAATCGGTTGCTAACACATTACAAATTTCTGTCCCACATTTAGTATTGAACGCACAATTCGTAATTTTTCAGCAAGAACCTAAAGCCGCGGTGGTCATGGTCGATTCTGGAGCCACTGGCAATTTTACTGATGCCGCTTTCGCAACAAAACTGGAAATCCCAACCTTAGCAAAACAGAAACCAGAAATGATTCATGCGGTAGATGGCAAACAATTAACATCTGGATTAATTACGCATTCCACCATTAAGATAACCATGACATGCTTTACTCAAGACCAAACTCATGTGGAAGAAATATCCTTTGATATCATTGATGCCCCTCAATTTGGTGTCATCCTCGGGATGCCTTGGTTGACAGACCATAATCCCACCATAGACTGGGCTAAGAGAAGTGTTACTTTTCAATCAGATTGGTGTCAACAGGAATGTTTACATTCACAAGAAATCATGTCCAAAACCATGGTACAAGAGCTTGGTAAAACAACTGCTCATTATATTGCTACGGCTGCAGAGCAAAACATAGAATTACCCGCGATATATGAACATTTTCGAGACGTATTCTGCGAACAAAGTGCTGAGACCCTTCCACCTCACAGAACATATGACTGTGAAATAGATCTTGTACCTGGTGCTAAAATTCCTTGCAGTAGGATCTACGCGCTTACCGAGCAGGAGAACCAACATCTCAGGGAATATTTAGACAACTTTTTAAAGAATGGTTTGATCCGACCCTCCAAGTCTCCGGCAGCTTCTCCTCTCTTCTTTGTGCCCAAAAGTAATGGGGAATTACGCACGTGCATAGATTATCGCGCGTTGAATAACATCACCATTAAAAACAGATATCCTTTGCCACCTATTCCCGTTCTTTTGGACCAAGTAAGATCTGCAACTATTTACACCAAGTTGGATCTGAGAGGAGCATACCATCTTGTACGTGTTCGAGCCGGAGACGAAGGGAAGACCGCTTTTCGAACTCGCTTTGGCTTGTTTGAATATTGCGTGCTGCCCTTTGGTCTATGCAACATCCCTGCGGCGTTTCAATTTTTTTATTAATGATGTCTTACGAGACTTTCTTGACAGGTTTGTCATTGCCTACATAGATGACTTGTTGATATATTCACAATCTATCTCGGAACATGAAAAACATGTCAAATTTGTCTTAACCACCCTGCACCAACATGGTCTTTTTTGCAAATTATCAAAGTGCGAATTCAATACTTACCAAGTGGAATTTTTAGGTTTTATATTGTCACCTCACGGAATCACAATGGCACCCAGATAAGTGCAAGCAATATTAGATTGGCCAGAACCAACTTCAGTTAAGGATATCCAACGATTCTTAGGATTTGTCCTTTAACAAAATTGTTAAGGAAACATGTTCCATTTCAATGGACTACAGAAACAAAATCCGCCGTTCAAACCCTAAAAACAGCATTCATGACAGCCCCTGTTCTAAGTCATCCAGACATCAATCAGCCTTTCATTATTGAAGCGGACGCTTCTGATACTGCAATTGGGGCAATTCTTTCTCAAAAGGATGAACGAGATAACCAATTACATCCCATTGCATTCCTATCAAAAAGATTTTTACCTGCTGAAATGAACTATACAGTGGCAGAGAAAGAGTTATTGGCTATTCATCTCGCCTTTAAAGAATGGCGCCATTATCTCTTAGGTGCAAAGCATATTGTAACTGTCTATACAGACCATCGTAGCCTCCAATTTTTACGATGTGCTAGAGCTTTGACACCGCGACAGTTACGTTGGACCTTATTTTTTGCAGAATTCAACTTTGTTATAACTTTCAGACCAGGCAAAATAAATAATAAAGCAGATGCCTTATCTCGATGCGAAACATCAGAGGAAAAAATAAAAAAGGAAAGTACACCACCATCCATAATTCTTAAAGAACAAATTATTGGAGTTACAATCTCTGAACAATTTTTTCAAGACATACGAAAAAGTATGCTGTTAAACCAGGTTCTATTGTGGCAACAAAAAGACAAGGATAGAACTATAATTCAAGGATTGCCGTTTCAAAAACATTATTATACATTCCATCAAAACCATTACAAAGACAAGTTCTACAATGGTGTCACACAAAACAATTAGCTGGACATCCTGGGATAGCAAAGACTCAAGAGCTTGTCCAAAGACATTTCTGGTGGCCTACTTGGAGACAAGATGTTCTCCAATATGTAAAACAATGTGATGTTTGTGCTCAAGCTAAAGGAGAACATGGTGCTAAAAAGGGTTACTTCAGCCTCTTCCTACGCCAATGCGTCTTTGGGAAGATATTTCCATGGACTTTATTACTGACTTACCTAAAGATCAAGGGAAAACTACCATTTTAGTAGTGGTTGATAGACTTTCAAAGATGGCTCATTTTATTGCTTGTGAGAAAATGCCAACTGCAATTCATTTGGTGACTTTATTAGTTCAAAATGTAGTAAGATTACATGGTTTGCCTCGAACTATAACCTCCGGTCGAGGGGCGCAATTCACATCAAAGGTATGGAAAGCTTGGTGCAAAACATTACAAATAAAAAGAAACATGTCCACAAGCTTCCATCCCGAATCGGATGGCCAAACAGAGCGGGTAAATCAGATACTAAAGCAATATTTACGATGCTATTTATTTAAACAACAAGGCTCATGGGTGAGCCTTCTTTGGGAAGCAGAATTCGCTTATAATAATCTAAAGCATGCTTCAACAAATATGTCACCATTCTTTGCAAATCATGGCTGGCACCCACATTACGCTCCACTACTGTTAGCACAACCTCAGACTAATATACCCTCTTTGAATGAAAGGTTGCAAGGAATGGTTATTATATGAAACATTTACAACGTAATGTACAGAAAGCAAAAGCAGACTACAAAAGATTTGCTGATAGAAAGAGAAAACTAGGACCAAAGTACAAGCCAGGAGATTTCGTCTGGCTTTCTACGAGAAATTTTCAATTTAAAAGGAAATATAAATTTCATCCACGATTTATTGGGCCATTTGAAATTGAAAAATGTGTTAACCCAGTAGAGTTTAAATTGAAATTGCCAAGTGCCATAAAAATCTATCCTGTATTTCATACTTCATTATTGAAACCAGCAAAGAACAAACAACGAGCATGTCCACCGCCTCTCCTTGTCGGAGATCATGAAGAATACGAGGTAAACAGTATAAGAGGTAGTAAGCGCATAAAAGGAAAACTACGATACCTAATTTCTTGGAAAGGCTATGGTCCAGATGAGGACTCTTGGGAACCAAGTGACGCTATTCATGCACCACGTTTGTTACGTAAATTTCACATCCAACATCCGGAGGCACCTACGTAAATGGGAGTGTAAGCATTTTTGATGGGGTGGACTGTCATGATTCTGCCAATAACGTGTCCTATAGTATTTTATATTGCTTTTACCAGTGCTTGTTTATTGGTTTTGCCAGTGCTTATTGTTTGCACTGTCACTTGTTTGTACCAATGCTTGTAACAGACTGTTGTATTTTCTATTGCTTTTACCAGTGCTTGTTTATTGGTTTTGCCAGTGCTTATTGTTTGCACTGTCACTTGTTTGTACCAATGCTTGTTATAGTCTGCTGCCCAAGGTCTATTGGCCCTTCTCAGCTCCAGTAGTTTACCTGAGAGCTGTCATCTGAAAACTTCTTGAGAAAGCCTTTAAATAGGAGCCACACCCTGTTCTCTTTGCTGGTTATTGAGAACTCTGAGCGTGAGCAGTAGCAGCAAATCTCCGGTTTCAGTGAGAAGATCTCTGATGACTTAATGCAGGTTGTAGATCCTTCCCTTGATCACCATCAGGTAGGATCGTTCCAATTTGTTTAAAGGAGCAACATGTTGATATTTGCATATTGACTCGAGCTCTCTTTGTCGAAGCAATTTATTGGGCATTTGTTTAATGAACATTGGCACATCGCGCTGCAGCGCTTTTTGGGGATTTGCATCTTTGAAAGTGACACATCGTGCTGAAGCGCGTTTTTGGACATTTGCATATTGAACATGGCACATCGCGCTGGAGCGCTTCTTGGGCATTTGCTTATTGACTTTGGCACAACGCACTGACGCGCTTTCTTGAACATTTGTATATTGAACGTGGCACATCGCGATGAAGCGCTTTCTTGGGCATGTGCATAGATAATATTCACATTACAAGTTGAAACGAACCTTGAATTTGAAACCTGTTGTGCATTATAAAAACGCTTGTTGGAATTAGCGCTGTGATTCTTAACAGTGTTACATGCAAATCATAATTTAAGAAAGAGACATTGTAACAAAAACGAATAGTCTATCTCATATGAAAGTGTGACTCGCTCTGGAGCATAGTGTTTATGCAAGCACTAGATTAATCATAGAATCTATATTGTTATATTTTGTTTTGAGGATTATAGGAACAGCAATTCCATTCCTTGTGAAGAAGGTATTAGAGTGACGACTGTTTCATAAGTAACCTGCTTTTCTTTACAGGTATGTTGTTGTTATTTAACCATGCTGATTTAGTTCAAGAGATCACACAGTATATCAGGAAAGCTAACTGAGGACAACGTCTCGTTCCAGGTCTCCCTCCCCGCAGTACCCTTCCCAAATCCCTTCCCCCTGTCTAGCCACTTTGATCCTCAGTGCAATTAAGCTTGAGTCGAAGCTGCTGGAAGGTGGGCTTCTTGAGGGTACTGCTCCTGAGGAACCCAACGATATTTACCAGTTCTGACATTTATGATGGCTCCTAAAAGCCATCAGAGGGGGGATTGATGAAGCAGGATTTCGCGAAAGAAACCTGTTCAATCGAACACCCCTATAATATGTACTAACAGTAAGTAGTACTAGAACAACTAACGTGCACATTTACACTACACGAGGGAAGCTTACTTTGCAATATGCATGAACTAACCCTGAATAATACGTAAATAACCGGAAATGTAATAATCTTGTGTTTAGAACGAATTAAGAAGGTTTACATTAGTTTAGTTTAGTTTAGTTTAGATTTATACAGCGCGTAGCTGCCCCAGCAACGGGGCGTCCCAGCGCTACCCAAAGTACAGGTGGCTTAAAAAGAATAAATAAATAACGCCCAGCCCACATGGAAAAGAAAAATTAAGCCGGGAAAAGCCAGGTCTTTACGGCTTTATGGAAAGCCAGATGATTCTGGAGCCCTCTGATGGAAACTGGGAGGGAGTTCCAGAGTTTAGCTGCCAAAACTTTGAAAGATCGACCACCCGCCGCGCTCTTAAGATTCGGGGGTACAAATGAGTCCCTGGTTAGCTGAGCGTAGAGAACGACTCGGAACATACGGCACAAGTAAAGCTGCCAGGACCGGAGGTGCTTGTTGAGTCATAATTTTATGGGCAACACACAGTGTTTTAAACTGGATTCGTTTTTCTACAGGTAACCAATGTAGTTTACATGTACAATGTACATGGCAAGGCCGCATGTGTATTTAGGAAAAAGCATGGTGTGTGTGTTGCTTAAAACTAATAAATAATGCAGTTTTCCTGCTTGTGCTATGCTAGGCTAACCGTTAATATGAGGTAGAGTTAAAGTGGGTGGTAAACAGTGAAAATTGCATTGTCACATAATTAATAAATGTCTGTTTTCTGTTCTTTTAGCAATGGACGAGTCCTCCATCTTTTAAAGTTAGCTGAACCGAGGGCGGGTGGAATTAGGAGCGAGCAGGAACCATGTGACCACCTAACTGAACTGCTGTGCAAAGCTGAAAAAGCCTGACCTGGTGAAGGACAGAACATTGAAAGCCAGCCAAAGCCAGTGTCATCGTGGGAACGGAATCTGTAGTTGTTAAATTTATTAAAATGTACAATAAATTGTTGCATGTGTACTCATGAGAGAGAAGACGTATTGATGACTGTATAAAAATTGTTTAGAACAATGGTGTAGTCAAAAGTAGATGATTTCATAATGGGGTGACATCCCACCCCTAGAACCCAACCAATCCCTTAGCTAGAAAGTGTGAATTTAGCAACTATTGTGGGACGGACATGTACTTTAGGGTATAAGAATAGGAACTTTTTGGGGTGGGGTGTGGTGTGGCTGCGTGGTTCGCTTAGGCTGAAGGTGTCTGAGAGAGGGATGCGTCGCTATTCGTCGGTTTGCTGAGAGGCCTAGCTGTCCCTGTCCTGTCCCTGTCCTGGTTCTTGAGTCTTTGATCCCTGACTCTTGGTTCAGGGGTCCCCCACTACTGCCTAGGCCTGGGTGGTGGTTTTCCCTTACAGATCCCTTGGGTTTGTATCTGATCTAACTTAGCATTGCAGAAATCATTTTTGCAATCGTATTCTTGTTTCTGAAACTTTTGTCTCTTCATCTATCCCCTCCGAATCGTTTGGTTTAAAGTGATAGATTTTACTTGTATCTAATGTCTCTTCATCTATCTACTCTTTGCAACGTATTTCTGAAATAATAGTTCCATTGTTTCTATGATTAAATTGTTGCTCTCTCTCATGAGGTTTCCAGTATTCGAAATTATGAATGTAATCGCTATGAGCATTTATTATTACTAGATACAATTATTAAATCTCACCAAGAGTTTGTGGTTATTTAGCCAGTTTCTAAGATAGATTATTTAATTTGAAGAATTTGCCATTGCTATCAACTCTTCAACTAATTGGTTCATCGACCAAGTAGATGAAAAGTCGAACATCATTTGTTTAATACGCAAAGTACAGGATGTTAAAATATTGCGCCTGAGTAACAAGAGTAATTTGAAGTAAAGTTATCAAACTTGACACCAGCGCATCAGGGATTTGGGTGAATGTGTATGGGCCAAAGTATGATGTTATTGAATATTTATCCCTGATCAATTTATTGGGCTCGCGCTGGATCAGTTTCTTGGAAGCAGAGGACGGTTTAATTATTGATCAGTTTAGTAATGGTTATTGAATATTGATTATATGTCTTAACATGAAGAGTTAGTGTCCTGTTCTATGTTGTCTAGAAGTACAGGTACGGAGTTGCCTGAGGAATCCCGGGAAGGAATTTGCCTGAAGTAGGCAGAAGAAGAGTGTGGTAAAGAAATCACACTGCAGAAGTACTTTGTCTGTTGTAATAATACTGAAAAGCTACGTAGGGCTGTCAGTGTTATAATTAGGGAAAATTCGTATGTAAGTAGAGTGTCTGAAATAGCGAAGGGTCCACTTTTGAAACTCTAGCAGTATCCCCGGGGAGTAACAGGACACCTTTTAATGCCAAAAAGTCCTCTTGTGAAACTTCGGCTTTATCCCTAGAGGAGTAACAGGTCTCCCGGAGCTTGTCAGAGAAGTGAGATAACGCTGGTCGTTATTATTACGTGCAGTGTAAGGATCTCTTGCAAAAGTGAAGACTATCTCTTTATTTAGCGGAGCAGACAAAGTAGCATTGTCTTTTTATGTTGTTATTAACCGATTTTTGATTAAGAAAAATTAAAAAAATATTGTCGTAAGATTTTGTGAAGGAGGGGTCAGTAGAATGAGTGAATACTGACGTCACAAAGTGCTGCGCTGGTATTGGACGAAGCAGCGGGCGTATATCGAGAGTGGATTATAAAGGGAGGGTCAGTAGAAGGAGTAAAACTGACGTCACAAAAGGCCGCGTTGGCATTGGTCAGATAGCGGGTGTGAACAAAGCTCCGATTGGTTAACTGGTGTGAGTCGCGCTGACACTGTTTGAGACTGTAGTTACGTAGGGAGCTGTGACTGGTTGGTTGGTGTGAGTCGCACTGGTATAGGACAGGACTTAACGACTAGGGAAGAGAGAATTATGGAGAAATTTTGTTTGAGTTATTGTTGAAAACACATTAGTAAAAAAGAGTTTGAAAATGGGTTTGCTAAAAACAATCAAGAATTTCTTTAAGAAAGACAAACAAATTGTGACCCCCAAGAACGCCTGCCTCTTATATGATGATGGAGCGAGGGTACCATACTTGTGTTTGGTTAGAGAACTGGATGAAATATACGAAGGATGATGGGATGTTAGCTTTCCCTGAGTTTGGTACATTCAATGTAAGGATTTTACAGAATTTGAGAAATAGGATGAACTCGCTAGAACCAAATCCCAGACTTACCCAGTATGAGGCGTTGGAAGAATGGGAAGTAGAAGCTTTTGAGCGAGAAAAAGATAGAAGTGGTAGAAGATTCAGAGATTTTTGCCTAGATATCCATTTGAGAGGCGAGAAGATCAAATGAAAAGATGGAGAAGAGCTGTAGTGACTGAGGGTCTTGTCGGAGGGAGGGTCGGAAATGAAAGCTAGGAGGCCGGATAGGTTGCGTGATGTTAAGAGATTTTTATTGGTCGTATAGGATGGCTGAAGGTAGAGAACAAAATTAACGCCGGTGGGTGGATTGAGGCCAATACAGTCCGTCAGTAGGTGGGGATGTTTGTCTGTATGTTCGGTGGCTTTGCCTTCGGAATCTTGAATTCTCCTTCTCTTCGGTGGCTCCCCAGGATACTCAAAGGGAAGACAAGAAACAAAAAGTGGCGGTAAGTTTTCCAGTCTTTAACCTTTTGGCACTGTGACACCCTTCACCATTCCCGGTGCAGATAGTGCTGTACAGTGGTCGATGGTGGTGAGACACGTGAGGGAAGGGGTAACGGGTTTGGGATAGGTCGTGAGGGGGGGAGGGGATAATGAGTGTTCACTTTCTTTAAAGTGCAAGGTTGGTCCGGTTTACCAACAATGGTCAGGCACTCGCCCTTACTGGTGCTCCCACCATAAAGAAATGTCAGGGCCTAAGCAGCGTACAAACAATAAACTCTTAAGGGAAAGGACTCCCCAAGGTGAAGGCAAATTGCCTTAACAGAAAAGAAGCGGGACTGTTCTGCCACTAGCAGACGTCCGCCCCGGCTCCTGTGTCCGTATCCCTCCTTCCCCCCTGTTCTCCCTGTCTTTATTTACTCACCGCCAAGGCCGTAACTCTCCTGAGTCACGGCGGCAAACTCGTGTCTCCCGGGGGTATCCACCAGTCCTCGCTCCACGTCTCTGGTTCCTCGGTGGCAGCGGCGTCTTCTCTCCTCGGGGCTTCCGCTTCCAGCTCTCCTCGCCTCCCCGCTGTCCAGAGATCTTCCTGTTTTTCTCCCTCCTCGGCGTCCGTGGCTGCGCTGTCTCCGTCCTCGACAGCTTCCTCCTTTCTCTCGTTCTCTCGCGAGAGGTCCTTTTTCCACGCCTCTCCTGGCCCTTATTGGACGTTGTCCCTCGTAAACTCCGCGTCGTCCTGTAGAGGAGAGGGGGTGAGGAAGTTGTTAACCCTGTGGATGCCGGACGTTATTCTCTCCGCGACCGAGGGTCGAACATCACGGTAGGCATTACGGGGTCCCCATCCGGGCTTTTCCTAACATTCCCCTACCCTAACTTTCCTGCCAGCAGGATACCGTTCAAGTGGATACCTAGAGAGGTAATCGGCATTAGTTTGGTCCTTGCCTTTTCTGTGATGGGTGGTGAAATGGAACGGCTGGAGGGCCAGAAACCATCGTAAGATGCGGTCATTGTGTCCCTTGTTTCTGGCAAGCCATTCCAAAGGAGCGTGGTCTGTATATAGCATGAATTCCTTACCCTCTAAGTAATACTTCAATGATTCCACAGCCCATTTAATAGCCAGGGCCTCCTTTTCTATAACGGCATACTTGCTTTCTCTGGGGAACAGCTTTCTACTGATGTAGAGTACGGGCTTCTCTTGGCCTTTTGAGTCCTCTTGTGACAGAACTGCCCCCAACCCTTTCTCCGAGGCGTCGGTCTGTAATATAAATGGCCGGTTGTAGTCAGGACTTAGGAGAACCGGTTTAGTAGTGAGGAGGGTTTTTAGGTGTATAAAGGCCTGTTGTACACTGTGGGAGGGATTCCTCAGGTTTTTCTCTGTATGTGCGTCTTTTTTCAAGAGATCGGTCAAGGGGACTGCTACTTCCGAAAAGTCCGGAATGAATCTCCTGTAGTATCCTAATATACCCAGGAAAGCCCGGAGATCCCGGCGTGTTGTGGGGAATGGCAGCTGCGATATTGCGGCTACTTGTGGTTTGATAAACCCTTCTCCTAGAAGATAACCAAGGTATTTTACTGACCGAGCGGTCAGATGGCTTTTGGCCGGGTTTATGGTGAGTCCCCCTTCTTCCAGTGCCTGAATGGTTTTTTCTAGGTGGACCAAGTGGAGGTCCCAGGTATCGCTGTAGATAACAATATCATCTATATATGCTGAGGCGTATTCCTGGTGCGGCTCCAGGATCAGTTTCATTAGGCGCTGAAAAGTGGCTGGTGCCCCATGCAGACCGAAGGGTAGCATCTTGAAGTGGAACAGCCCTCCCGGGGTGGAGAAAGCGGTTTTTCCTTGTCGCACTCTCTAGGGGTACCTGCCAGTACCCCTTGCACAGGTCCAGGGTACTGATATATTTGGCCTTCCCTAGCTTTTCGATCATCTCGTCAACGCGGGGTAAAGGGTATGCGTCGAAACGAGAGATCTTATTGACTTCCTAAAATCAATGCAAAAGCGAATGGAACCATCAGGCTTAGGCACGAGCACTATTGGGGAATTCCATTCGCTTTTGGAAGGCTCAATAATGCCCATTTTCAACATTTGTTGGACCTCTGCCTCGATAGCCCCTCTTCTGGCCTCAGGTATTCGGTATGGTCTTAATCGCACCTTCTTCCCTTGTTCAGTGTGAATGGCATGATGGATTAGGGTGGTTTTTCCCGGTGTTAGGGAAAACACCCTCTCCAGGGGCGTCAGCCTATTTCTCAGTTCTTTTTGTTGGAAGGAGGGTAGATCGTGATCTATGCTTTGTTTAAACAGGGGGTCACAACTATCTGGTGTAGCCAAAAAGACCGGTCTGGGTCCTTCCCATTTTTTCAGGAGATTTATATGGTAGATCTGGGTGTTTCTTTTCTCTTTGGGGTCTAGCTCTAGTCGGTACGTCACCGGGGTTACTTGTGCAAGGACCCTAGAGGGGCCCTGCCATTGTCCCAACATTTTATGCTCTGACGTAGGCCTCATAACTAGCACAAAATCATCAATATGCAATGTTCGCTCCTTGGTCTTTTTGTCATACTGTCTTTTTTGCTGTTCTTGGGCCTGTTCCAGAAGGGTTTTTACTATGTTTCGGATTTTGTACAGTCTGGTTTTCAACCCCAGGACATACTCTGGCAGTGGTCTCGCCCCCTCGGGTTCCTCTTCCCATTCCTCCTTTATCATATCTAGAAGGGTACGGGGCTGCCTTCCGTACAATAACTCAAATGGTGAATAACCGGTGCTCTTTTGCTGTTTACAGCGAAGAGCAAAAAGAGCCAGGGGTAACATTTCGTCCCATTTCCGAGCCTCTAACTCGAGCAATTTTTTCAAGGTGGTTTTTAATGTCGCGTTATACCTTTCACATAGACCATCTGTCTGAGGATGATATGCGGCTGTTCTGATCTGTTTTATTTTCAGCTGTTGACACACTTGTTTCATTAGGTTCGACACAAAAGGAGTACCTTGGTCTGTTATGATTTCTTTGGGGAATCCGACTCTGGAAAAGATATTAATCATGGCCTTTGCTATCTGAGTAGCGTTTGGTTGTCTTAAGGCTACTGCTTCCGGGAACCGTGTGGCATAATCTACTAAAACCAAGGCGTATCTGTACCCACTACGGGAGGGAAGAAGAGGACCAATGATGTCCATCCCTATCCGGGAGAACGGTTCCTCGATCACCGGAAGGGGGTGTAGAGGTACCTGTAGGGGCATAACCCTGCTGTTCTTCTGACAGATGCTGCATTCTCTACAATATTTCCGGACCTGATGGTACACCCCCGGCCAATAAAAGTTTTCAAGGATGGCCTTCTCGGTTTTTTCTCCCGAAATGGCCACCTAGGAGATGGCTATGGGCTAGATACAAGACTTTCTCGCGGTGTGACTGTGGTACTAATAATTGGGGATTCGCCTCTTTCCCTCCTTTCCTATACAACAGACCCTTGGTCCTGAAGAACTGGGGACCTACGAGGTCGGGGTCTTCCTGTTCTGAAGACCTATTCCATGCTTCCTGCAACGTGGGGTCCTCTCTTTGGGCTACCCTAAAGCCCTGATCGTGTTCCCATACCTTGGTGGTGGCAGTCTGAGTTAGGGAGACAGGGACCCCCTGACGCTTCTCGTTTCTTCTCTGTTTCTTGCTTTTCGGGACTTCCTGGGCACAGTTCATAATCAGGTATTCGGGAAAAGGGTGCGGTTTGTCCCCATTCTTCTTCTTCGGGTATTGTTTCCAAGATCAGTTGGCTCATGTGGGGATAGTCTGTCCCTAGTACGAAGGGCTCCGGGAGCTGGGGAATCAGCCCCACTTTGAGGGGAACAGGGTCAATATCAGGGTCGTGTTGGACGTATACCTCGGTGGTGTTATAGGGCTTCTGGTCCCCGTGTACACATTGGATAGTTACTATGCCTTTCCCTGACTTTACCCCCCTGGGATGACCTGTGGCTGAATAACGCTCTGGAGGCATCCGGTGTCTATGAGGGCTCCCCTTTGTTCCCCATTCACCCTCACTATTCTATGGTAGGGGCGAGCCCCACGAGGAACAGGGTTACAAACGAAAGACCGAGTGAGCCCGATTTCCATGGGTTCCTCTTTTGGGGACAGACGCGTGCAATATGTCCATGTGCACCGCAGTGAAAGCATTGAGGACCCATGGGCGCTGGCTGTCGAAAGGAAGGTGGGGGTGGTCCAGGTAACAGAGTCACAGTTTCTGGTTTTCTCCCAGGAGGTGGTCTAGGTACCTGAGGATTGGTGTTCCCCCCTCCATATTTCCACTGTCCTTCGTCCCTCCCTTTTTGAATTTCTTGTGCTCGATTGTACGCGCTTGCTATCTCCACTGCCTTCACCAGAGTGAGATCGGTATGCTGCCTGACCCATCGTTGAATAGGGGGGTGGAGGGATGTCAGGTACTGTTCGAGGTACACTTTCTCCATGATCTCCTCTTTCGTAGACTGTTCGGGTTTTAACCAGCGGTCCGTCATGTCTCGCACCCTATAATACAGTGCCCATGGAGTCTCTTGGGGCCCTTCCCTAATCTGGCGCAACCGGATCCTGTAGGTCTCATGATCTAGACCCATGCGTTCAAGAATAGTCTTTTTGATGTCAGGATAGGGGGTGACCCCAAGGGGGTTTGCGGCCTGATAGGCGGCTTGAAGTTCACCGGAGAGAAGGGGGCCCAGATACTGGCCCCATTTATCATCTGACCATGCGGCCACTCGGGCCATCCGCTCAAAGTTAGCGAAGAAGAAATCTGGATCCTCCCCGCTGACATAATTTTGTAACACGACTGAGGGAGGGCAGGATGTCCCCGCTGTTGTGTAAGGGTTTCGGCCAGTCGAGTAATCACGGTTCCCTGAGTCTGGCTCTGCTCTGTGAGGGACTTGTGGAGTTTCTCGCGGTCTTCTTCTGCTACCGCGAGGAACTTCTCCATGACTTGTCCTAGTTTCTCCTGGTTGTCGGCCATTTTCTTCAAAGCGGCCTCCATTTCCGACGATCCCACTTCTGACACCACTTGTCGGAGGGAGGGTCGGAAATGAAAGCTAGGAGGCCGGATAGGTTGCGTGATGTTAAGAGATTTTTATTGTTCGTATAGGATGGCTGAAGGTAGAGAACAAAATTAACGCCGGTGGGTGGATTGAGGCCAATACAGTCCGTCAGTAGGTGGGGATGTTTGTCTGTATGTTCGGTGGCTTTGCCTTCGGAATCTTGAATTCTCCTTCTCTTCGGTGGCTCCCCAGGATACTCAAAGGGAAGACAAGAAACAAAGAGTGGCGGTAAGTTTTCCAGTCTTTAACCTTTTGGCACTGTGACACCCTTCACCATTCCCGGTGCAGATAGTGCTGTACAGTGGTCGATGGTGGTGAGACACGTGAGGGAAGGGGTAATGGGTTTGGGATAGGTCGTGAGGGGGGAGGGGATAATTAGTGTTCACTTTCTTTAAAGTGCAAGGTTGGTCCGGTTTACCAACAATGGTCAGGCACTCGCCCTTACTGGTGCTCCCACCATAAAGAAATGTCAGGGCCTAAGCAGCGTACAAACAATAAACTCTTAAGGGAAAGGACTCCCCAAGGTGAAGGCAAATTGCCTTAAAAGAAAAGAAGTGGGACTGTTCTGCCACTAGCAGACGTCCGCCCCGGCTCCCGTGTCCGTATCCCTCCTTCCCCCCTGTTCTCCCTGTCTTTATTTACTCACCGCCAAGGCCGTAACTCTCCTGAGTCACGGCGGCAAACTCGTGTCTCCCGGGGGTATCCACCAGTCCTCGCTCCACGTCTCTGGTTCCTCGGTGGCGGCGGCGTCTTCTCTCCTCGGGGCTTCCGCTTCCAGCTCTCCTCGCCTCCCCGCTGTCCAGAGATCTTCCTGTTTTTCTCCCTCCTCGGCGTCCGTGGCTGCGCTGTCTCCGTCCTCGACAGCTTCCTCCTTTCTCTCGTTCTCTCGCGAGAGGTCCTTTTTCCACGCCTCTCCCGGCCCTGATTGGACGTTGTCCCTCGTGAACTCCGCGTCGTCCTGTAGAGGAGAGGGGGTGAGGAAGTTGTTAACCCTGTGGATGCCGGACGTTATTCTCTCCGCGACCGAGGGTCGAACATCACGGTAGGCATTACGGGGTCCCCATCCGGGCTTTTCCTGACAGGTCTATATCCAGTTTTGACAGTAGGGAGTCAGACAGGTACTAAGTGTAAAGAGAAAAAGAAAAATATAGAAACGTCCGGAGAGGGCTTGGATGAAACTGATGATGAATTGTTAGAAGAAATTATGACTAAAAGACCTCCGCCATATGAGGAAAATTCAGGAGAGATGATTCCAAGTGCCCCACAAATGGTAACCCCATTAACTCCCCAAGTTACCGAAATAGCTAGAATAGTGCGAGAAAATGAAGTGAGTTTGTTAAATAAGGCTAGAATGGAACAGGTACAGAAACTAAATCAGTTAAATTTGAATGCATAAGCTTTGACGGTACCAGTGACAATTGGTCCTGTGGTTCCATTATTTGGAGAAAAATCGACTTTGCCAAAAGTACACACATTGTCAGTTCCAAGAAGTAGTGTAAGGAGTGAAGTAGTGTCAGTAACAAATGAAAATAGACAAGATGACCAAAATACCACACTGTTAGACCTACCGATTGGTGATTTATTAACGGAGACCCCGAGGAGAAGTATTCAATTAGACCCAAGGAAAATAGGGCCAAATATTACTCCAGTAGCAGGGAGTTCAGCAGGTCCCTCTCCAGAAGAATTAACTAATTGGATAAAAGAAATGACCAAGCCAAAAGCTCAACCACAGAGTATAAATGTGAGTCAATTGAAAGTCGATTTAGAAGAGATGATTATTGGAACAGTAAGTCCAGATAGATTAGGGACTTATAGTGAGGAAGAGTAGTTGTTTTTGTGTAAAAGTATTACTTGGAGAGCGAAGAATCTTCATGAGAAACTATCGGAAGCTGCTAGTGAGTTTGGTGTAGATATAGAAAAGTCGAAAGTGTTGCAGAAAACGTACAGAATGGCTTTTACTGACAAGGATTTAGAGAGTTTGAATATGTCAGGGAAAAGATTGCAGATAAAAGAAATAATGAATATTCTGAAGAAATGGGGAAATGTAGAACGATGGAGGAGCAAATGGATGAAAAAGAAGGAAGAAACTACTGGTAAGGGAACTTCCATGTTTCTGTTAAAGAAAACTGAGCAAGTTGAAAGGGCATGTCCAATGAGAGAGGTTCCAGGTGGTGGATATGTTCATGTACCGTGGACTAGACAGGATATATTATCATTCACCAATGATTTTCCCAGATTGTGAGAGAAGCCAGTTGAGTGGTATAAACAAGTAGATTGATTTGTAAAGGTTTCAAAGGTGTTGTTGAAAGATTTAGATGGTCTTTTTGAAATAGTGGTTCCAGCTAATTTGTGGACAGAATGTAAAATTACTGTAGGCTGGCCTAAGGATGAATATCCCAGGGATGCAAAAACAGGTGCACCATCTGAAGAGGTGATGAGAGGTGATCAGGTCATTACTTTCTTGAAAGGGAAGATTTCCCCTAAAGAAACAGATTGGGTTAAGATTAACAGGACGACCCAAGAGCCTAAAGAGTCAGTGCATGCATATTATGAGAGAGTGTTGCAGGTGTTTAAGCAGTACAGTGGGTTTGAGAATATTGGAGATAAAGATATGGGACATTTTGTGTATCGATTCGTATATGGATTGAAACCAGAGATTAGTGCAATGATACAGCAGCATATGCTCTGCTGGCAAAGCAAATCAATAGATGAGATTTTGAGGTATGCCAAGTATTGTAGTGATGACATTGATTCAAGGCTTAAAAGTTAAAGGAGAAAATGATGTGGGCACAAGTGAAGATGGCAGAGCAGCAACAGGAAAATAGTAATGTGAAACAAAGTCAGAGTCACGCTGGTCAGGTATACAGTGGAGGTAAAGGAAAATTTAAAATGAGTAAGGAAGAAGCTAAAAAGAAATTTCCTTGTCATACGTGCGGAAAATTTGGACATTGGAAGAATGAGTGTAGATCTGGTAAAAAGGATAACGGAGTAAATCTAAATTTAAATCCACAGATGCAGAATGAGGTGATTGGGAATCAGCAGCAGCAGCAGGTAGTTACTCCACAGTTACAGGTGCCACAACCTCCTATATCCCGTAATGTGAATGCTCATATGCAGATGTACAGTGCAAGTACTGGATTCCACGGAGAAGAGCAGTTTGGTAAGAATCCACTGGTTTCGCAGTATTTGTTGCGGTGCAATGAGAGTGATTCGGATTCGTCTCAATGAGGGTGGCTGAGGGGGGAGGAAGAGTGCGTACTTGGCTCATCTTTAACGGTAGATCAGTCAGGTCCATTTGTTGATGGAAAGGTAGAAGGTAAAGATATCACCTTCTTGTTGGACACTGGTGCTACCCATTCTACTGTGAGAGCAGCAGAAATTCCAAACCTACCCCTCTCGGGAGAAACTATCCAAGTTGTAGGCATTGCAAATAAACATATTAGAACTCCTGTCACAGCCCCGATAGAAGTTCATATTGGAAATTTCAAAGACATGCATCGGTTTGTGGTATGTGATTCCAGTCCCGTCAATCTCTTGGGCAGAAATGTGTTGTGCAAAATGAATTGCACCATTTATTGTACACCGGATGGTGTTGCCTTTATGACACCTGATGAGGATGTTGAGTACAAAGTAATGTTGGCCCAAAGAGAATCAGAAGTGAGTAAATTATATTCACTCCTCACTGAGGAAGATTTGCCTGAAGAATTAAAAGGTACAGTGAGATCAGAAGTGTGGGATTTCACAGGAAAAGAGATTGGGTTAATGACAAATGTGGATCCAATTCAGATTACAGTAAAGGATGGTGCTATATATCCAAATACCCCACAGTACAAAATGAGTCCAGAAGTAATTGCTGGAGTCACACCTGTGATTGACCAAGTGATTGAACAGGGGATTTTAAAAGAAATAATGAGAGTCCCTGTAATTCACCCATTATTGAAATTAAAAAGCCTAATGGAAAATATAGAATAGTTCAAGATTTAAGAAAGGTGAATAAAATTGTAGTACCATGTTGTCCAGTAGTGCCAAATCCAGCAGTAATTCTTTATCAAATTCCCTGCGATGCTGAATGGTACACTGTTATTGATTTGTGTCAGGCATTTTTCTCCATTCCTTTGCACCTGGAAAGTCAATATTTATTTGCATTCTGGTTCGGAAACCGTGTCTTGGCATGGTGCAGAGTTCCTCAAAGATACACTGAGAGTCCTTCGATCTTTAGTCAGATCTTGAAAAAATGTTTGGAGACTTTGGTCATGCCTGGAAACTCTGTTTTGGTTCAGTACATTGATGACCTACTGGTGGCATCAAAAACACGAGAAGCATGTGTAAAAGACACAATTGCTTTGCTTAACCATTTAGCAGTAGGAGGACATAAAGTGTCACCATCTAAATTGCAATACTGTAGACAGGAAGTTCAGTATTTAGGTCACAAGATTGAAAAAGGGGTCAGAAAGGTGACGCCAGAGAGAATCAGTGTGATCAAGAAAATGAATCCACCCAGAAATCAAAAGGAAGTGCGAATGTTTTTGGGAATGGTTGGATACTGCAGACAGTGGATCTGTGGTTTCTCACTGATTGCAAAACCCCTACAGAGGTTGACACGAAAAGATGTGAAAGATCCAATTGTGTTGGACGAGGAGAGTATGGAATCTTTTTCAAGATTGCGAAACAGTCTTTGTCGAGCACCTGCTTTGGGAATGCCAGATTACTCTAAAGAATTTGCATTGTACTGTTGTGAGAGAGATGGATGTGCACTTGCAGTCTTAACTCAAAAACACGGAATGGCACGACGTCAAGTGGCATATTTTTCTGCTACCCTGGATTCAGTGGCTGCAGCATTACCAGGCTATTTAAAAGCAGTAGCCGCCACGTGTATAAGTCTGGATCAGAGTGAAGCAATTGTGATGGGTTATCCTGTTAAAGTGTATGTGCCACATTCTGTTGAGATTCTTTTAACACGCACTCGGACTCAACATATGACCTCTAGTCGGCTGACTAAATATGAGAGAGTGATTCTAGGTGCTGAAAATGTGACAGTGGTGAGATGCACTACTGTGAACCCTGCTACATTGTTACCAAATTCAAGATGTGAGGAGGTGAGAGAGGAAGCGGAACATGATTGTCTGGAAGTGACAGAACTTTGTACTAAGCCTCGTCCAGACATAGAGGATGAATCCTTGGAAGAGTCAGATTGTGAATTGTTTGTGGATGGATCATGTTTGAGAAATGAAAAGGGTGAATTGTGTGCTGGTTATGCTGTCTGCACCTTATCAGGAGCACTAGAAGCATCTTGTTTGAAGGGGTTAAACTCCGCCCAAGTTGCAGAGTTGATTGCTCTGGATAGAGCATGTAGATTGGCAAAAGGTCTAAAAGTAACCATCTACACCGACAGTCAGTACGGATTTGGAGTCGTACATGACTTCGGTCAGCTATGGATGCAAAGAGGATTTCTGACTTCCTCAGATACCCCAATTCGGAATGGAAAAACTGTAAAAGAATTATTAGAAGCTTTGCAGTTACCAAAAAGAATTGCAGTTGTAAAATGTGCTGCACATCAATCCGGAGATGATGATGTGACAAAGGGCAACAGATACGCGGATCAATTAGCGCGTTACTGTGCACAAAATACAATGGCCATAAACAGATCAATTGATAGATAAAATACCGAATGCCACCTTATGTTCACAACCACATTTGAGACTTGGGATGAGGTGAGGCAAATGCAGGAAGAAACCAGTGATTAGGAAAAGGAAGAATGGAGTAGAACAGGGTGTGGGAAAAATACAGAAGATGAGGTATCGGTCTGTCACGATGGAAGACCAGTATTGCCAGATTCATTACTTTCTCACATGGCCAGGATGTACCATGGACTCACACATATTGGAAGAGATGCAATGATTAGACTGTTCAAGCAGACATGGTATAATCCAAAGTTCAGGGTCATCGCAGAAAGTTTATGGCAAAGGTGTGCCATATGCCAAAAACAAAATCTAGGAAGAAAGACAGTTGTGAGTTGGGGTGTAATCGGGAAAGCAGGAGGTCCTTTTACTAGACTTCAGATTGATTTCATTGAGCTACCACCATGTAATGGGCTGAAATATGTCCTTGTCATTGTCTGTTGTTTTTCTCGCTGGGTAGAGGCCTATCCAACAAGAAGGAATGATAGCCTTACAGTGGCTAAGCTGTTGTTGAGAAAACTGATCCCTAGGTTTGGTTTTCCAGTCAGTTTGGAATCAGATAGGGGATTGCACTTCAATAATGAAATAATTCGGATGATTTGTGCAGCATTACAAATTGAGCAGAAGCTGCATTGTGCCTATCGACCAGAAGCATCTGGTATTGTTGAACAGATAAATGGCACAATAAAGTCTAGATTAGGGAAGGTATGTGCATCCACAACACTGAAATGGCCTGACGCTTTACCCCTTGTATTGATGAGTCTTAGAAGTATTCCTGACAAAAAGACTGGATTACGCCCCCATGAAGTGTTGATGGGAAGAGCCATGAGACAAGCATACATACCTGCGAACAAACTGATGAATATGTCTGATGATCGTGTACTAGATTATTGCAAAGGACTGGCTGACCTGGTGCGTTCTGTGTCCCGCCAGGTTGGAGGAGATGCCACAACGACATAGTGGAACCAAGCACATGATTTGAATCCTGGTGAGTGGGTCCTAGTCAAGAAACACATGAGGAAAACGTGTCTAGAACCCCATTGCAGCAGCCCTTACCAGATCATACTAGTGACGACCACAGCAGTGAAGTGTTTTGGCTTGCCAAATTGGATACATGCAAGCCATACCTGCCTAGTCCCAAGTCCAATTGAAAGACCTAAAGAACAGCAACTGGTAAATCAAAATCAAGAACCAGCAGCTGAAGTGTGCGAAGCTGAAGAGTCTGAAGTGACAGCTTCTGATGAACATCTCGACGATGAACAGCCAAGCACAAGTCAAGTAAAGTGGGCACCAGATACTGGGACCGAAAAGACTGCTGCTGAGTCAGAAGAAAGTGAGGCTGTCGTTGAGCCAGAGGGAGGTGAAGCAGCTGTCGAGACAGAAGAAAGAAAAACAGCTGTTGAGCCAGAAGTAGGACCAGACGAAAATGAAGTCACAAATGAGCTAGAAGAAGGTGAACTCACTGATGAATCAGGAACAAGTGTTGAACCTACAGAAACAGAAATACGAAGGAACAGTGAGGGACAGAGAGAAAGAAGACTGAATAAAAGAAATGGTGAACAAAACACAGAAGGTGAAAAGGTAGTACAGGAAAAGAGAGCTAGAAAATGAGACAATTGGTCAAGTGGAACAAGAAGACTAAAGTATAGAATAGTAAAGAGAAGATTGAGGAAAAGACCAGAGCAAAGTAACGAAGTCTCAAGCCAAACAGAACCAGATAGTACAAGAAGAAAAGCAACCCGAAAAACAAAAACAAAAAGAATTCCATGTAGAAAGTACAGAGCTCCTGAATGGACCTACGTCATACTAGAAGAATTTGAAAGCCTGGGCTTAAGTGAAGAACATGACAGTAGTGATACTGAAAAGGAAGATGAGAACAAACTGAGACCACCTTAAAAGGAATTGAAAAGAGATTAAGGTGAAAATTGTCATTTGAAGCTGAATTAAAGACTCAAGAAAGACCAAAGGACTGAAATAAAAGAAAGGGGTGAAGAAGAAAGTCATTAAGTGTAGGATTACACAAAATCTATTTTTAGACATTTTTAGAATAGAGATTTTTGTATTTTTGTAGTATATCAAAATGGCAGAAGCAGAAGTGACTGGACAACCAAAATCTAGTCTAAAACGTAGATGTATTAAAACCTGCTTATGTAGTGTTTTTCTATTAACACTTATATGGATATTATTAATTGTTGTCATACCCATTTTTAATGTAAATAACAGTGGAAATAATACTAATGATGTGTCAATTGAAGGAATGAAAGATGTTTCTAAACTGCCTATAAATACTAATATAGAACAAATGGATGGAAGCATTTTCCATCATGACAAATCAATTAGTGATTTTTCGTTAAATGTTTTTACTAAGTTGTTGTATGAATATACTAATACTATGAATGTGGGTGATTGTTATGTCTGCATGCAATTACCTTCGTCTGTCTCTGAAGGTGTAACGTATCACCACCTTTCCCTAACATATGGTGTGTCATGTAGTGTCCTCAGCAGCCTATTCTATGTGACAGGTAAGCTGGAGTATCAGTATAATGATATAGATTTACTATTTTCAGAAGCACCAATTGTAAGGGAATTAAATAAAGTAGTAAGTGGTAAAAATGCACGCTATATGGGAGAATTCTTCCATATCACTAAAACCTTAGATGTAGAATATGCCTACAAAAATAATTTAACCTGTAGCTTACATGTTGAAGAAAAATTATTCTTAGATATGGTAGGAAATAGAAGAGCAAGTTTCCATAAGAAAGCTGATGAACAGAAATCACAGGCACCACCTTGGGTTTTTAGAGAAGGAAATTATGAAAAGGGTGAGACATACGCTGCGATGTCCCTGGACTGGTCACAGAAAGGGAAACTATGTCTGTTTAGATCAAAGACTAACTATAACAATTATTTTATTGGCACTATTGAATGTGAGCATACTTTCCAAATTACGGGAGGATGGGGATTAAAGGGTGGAACTGATCCTGTTTTCCCAGGAATCTATTATGTGTGTGGTAAGAAAGCCTATTATAGGTTACCTGCACATTGGTATGGAAGCTGTTATTTTGGAATTGTTTTTCCAAAAGTCTACCATGTAGATCGAAAGGACAATAGTGTCAATGAAATAAAACAAGGACTAATACCTAGTAAGAGAGCAAGTTTTTCGGAAATAGTAGGTGATATTTTTGGTGCACTAATACCCTCAGTTGGAGTTGTTTTAAATTCACACAAAATTCAAAAATTGTCCACAGTGGTTGATCGATTATCAACAGATACTGCTGGTGGTTTCTTGATGGTTGATACCGAAATGGTGGCAACCAGATCAATGGTTTTACAAAATCGACTTGCCTTAGATATTCTTTTGGCAAAAGAGGGAGGAGTCTGTAACATGTTGAAAATTCAACACTGCTGTACCTATATCCCGGATAAAAGTAAAGGGATAGAAGGATATATTAGAAATATTACATAATTACATAATGATCTAACCCAACTGGAGGTTGACGGTGTTTGGGAGAAACTTGGTAAGAGTTTTTCCTCTGTAAGTAAGTGGTTGGGAAAAATAATAATGCCAATATTTTCAATAGCAGTAGTAACTCTAGTAATATTCACAGCGTATAAGTGTTGTAAATGCATAAGAGGAAGAAAAGATGCAACAGATGAAAAGAATAAAAGAAAAGGAAGAAAGAGAAAGATGGAAGAAATAGAATTAGAAAATATAAATGGAGAATATTATGATATGATGAAAAAGCTAGATGAAAGTGCCATAAAAAGAGAGAGAGAAAGTAAATTCTAGATAAAGTGGAAGGTGGCACTCGGTATGGTGAGTATTTATTGTCATGATTCTGCCAATCACGTGTCCTTTAGTATTTTCTATTGCTTTTACCAGTGCTTGTTTATTGGTTTTGCCAGTGCTTATTGTTTGCACTGTCACTTGTTTGTACCAATGCTTGTTACAGACTGTTGTATTTTCTATTGCTTTTACCAGTGCTTGTGTATTGGTTTTGCCAGTGCTTATTGTTCGCACTGTCACTTGTTTGTACCAATGCTTGTTATAGTCTGCTGCCCAAGGTCTATTGGCCCTTCTCAGCTCCAGTGGTTTACCTGAGAGCTGTCATCTGGAAACTTCTTGAGAAAGCCTTTAAATAGGAGCCACACCCTGTTCTCTTTGCTGGTTATTGAGAACTCTGAGCGTGAGCAGCAGCGGCAGATCTCCGGTTTCAGTGAGAAGATCTCTGACGACTTAATGCAGGTTGTAGATCCTTCCCTTGATCACCATCAGGTAGGATCGTTCCATTTTGTTTAAAGGAGCAACCTGTTGATATTTGCATATTGACTCGAGCTCTCTTTGTCGAAGCAATTTATTGGGCGTTTGTTTAATGAACATTGGCACATCGCGCTGCAGCGCTTTTTGGGGATTCTCATCTTTGAATGCGACACATCACGCTGAAGCGCGTTTTTGGACATTTGCATATTGAACATGGCACATCGCGCTGGAGCGCTTCTTGGGCATTTGCTTATTGACTTTGGCACAACGCGCTGACGCGATTTCTTGAACATTTGTATATTGAACGTGGAACATCGCGCTGAAGCGCTTTCTTGGGCATGTGCATAGATAATATCCACATTACAAGTTGAAACGAACCTTGCATTTGAAACCTGTTGTGCATTATAAAAACGCTTGTTGGAATTAGCGCTGTGATTCTTAACAGTGTTACATGCAAATCATAATTTAAGAAAGAGACAGTGTAACAAAAAATAATAGTCTCTCATATGAAAGTGTGACTCGCTCTGGAGCATAGTGTTTATGCAAGCACTAGATTAATCATAGAATCTATATTGTTATGTTTTGTTTTGAGGATTATAGGAACAGCAATTCCATTCCTTGTGAAGAAGGTATTAGAGTGACGACTGTTTCATATGTAACCTGCTTTTCTTTACAGGTATGTTGTTGTTATTTAACCATGCTTATTTAGTTCAAGAGTTCACACAGTATATCAGGAAAGCTAACTGAGGACAATGTCTCATTCCAGTTCTCCCTCCCCGCAGTACCCTTCCCAAATCCCTTCCCCCCGTCTAGCCACTTTGATACTCAGTGCAATTAAGCTTGAGTCGAAGCTGCTGGAAGGTGGGCTTCTTGAGGGTACTGCTCCTGAGGAACCCAACGATATTTACCAGTTCTGACAGAATAACCAGCCCACGAATTTTGGTTCCTCCTGAGCAGTATCTTCAGGATGGCCACCTTGGAGGACTTGTGTTCCATGTTGGGAAACATGCAAAAAGAATTGTCAGCAGCTAGACAAGAGACAGCGGCTTTAGCTAATAAGGTCACTCAGTTACAAACACAAATAGCACTGTCTCGTTCCCCAGATGTAGCTGCTGCTAGTAGTTCTAATACCTCGACAGTATCAGTGATGGTTCCAATGACAGTTCCTTTGGCACCTCCAGAAAGATTTGCAGGTGAACCACACAAATTTCAAACATTCTTAACTCAAGTACAGCTACACTTTATGGTAAAAACCACATCTTTCCCTGACGCTCAATCTAGAATTGCCTTTCTGATTTCTTATTTGAGCGGAGATGCTGCTATGTGGGCAGTTCCTCTTGTACAATCGGATGACCCATTGCTTTACAGTTGTTCTCGTTTCAAATTGGAATTTGAAAAAGTTTTTGACCGACGAACAATTACAGTATCAGCTGATCATGAATTATTAGAGTTAAAACAAGGAAATAAGGATTTGGTCCATTATTAAATTCAATTCAATCGTTTTATAGCAGAAACGAATTGGCCAGAAAATAAAAGAGCCGCTCTATATTACCAAGGTCTACGAGACGAATTAAAGGACTTAATAGCTCCAACAGATCCGCAGCCAAGAACATGCGAAGACTTAATAGCTCTAAGTCTTCGATTGGATCATAGAGTATCAGATCGTAGAGGGGACAAGAAGCGTCTAGAGTTTAGGCCTTCATTTCGACCCAAAGACAAACCGCCTGTTGTAGCCCCGGATACTAGTGAACCTATGGAAATCGGAGGAATACGAAAACCTTTGACGACTGAAGAAAAATATTCTCGGAAAAAGGGTCTATGCTTATATTGCGGTAAAAAGGACATTTTGTCAAAGACTGTTTGGCAAAACCAAACACAGCCATGACCAAGGTGGGGAACTAGTATACTCGAGGAATAGCCAGGAGACTTCCTCGAGTAACACATCTTTATCTCCTAAACAATCGGTTGCTAACACATTACAAATTTCTGTCCCATATTTAGTATTAAACGCACAATTCGTAATTTTTCAGCAAGAACCTAAAGCCGCGGTGGTCATGGTAGATTCTGGAGCCACTGGCAATTTTATTGATGCCGCTTTCGCAACAAAACAGGAAATCCCAACCTTAGCAAAACAGAAACCAGAAATGGTACATGCGGTAGATGGCAAACAATTAACATCTGGATTAATTACGCATTCCACCATTAAGATAACCATGACATGCTTTACTCAAGACCAAACTCATATGGAAGAAATATCCTTTGATATCATTGATGCCCCTCAATTTGGTGTCATCCTCGGGATGCCTTGGTTGACAGACCATAATCCCACCATAGACTGGGCTAAGAGAAGTGTTACTTTTCAATCAGATTGGTGTCAACAGGAATGTTTACATTCACAAGAAACCATGTCCAAAACCATGGTACAAGAGCTTGGTAAAACAACTGCTCATTATATTGCTACGGCTGCAGAGCAAAACATAGAATTACCCGCGATATATGAACATTTTCGAGACGTATTCTGCGAACAAAGTGCTGAGACCCTTCCACCTCACAGAACATATGACTGTGAAATCGATCTTGTACCTGGTGCTAAAATTCCTTGTAGCAGGATCTACAAGCTTACCGAGCAGGAGAACCAACATCTCAGGGAATATTTAGACAAATTTTTAAAGAATGGTTTGATCCGACCCTCCAAGTCTCCGGCAGCTTCTCCTCTCTTCTTTGTGCCCAAAAGTAATGGGGAATTACGCCCGTGCATAGATTATCGCGCGTTGAATAACATCACCATTAAAAACCGATATCCTTTGCCACCTATTCCCGTTCTTTTGGACCAAGTAAGATCTGCAACTATTTACACTAAGTTGGATCTGAGAGGAGCATACCATCTTGTACGTGTTCGACCCGAAGACGAATGGAAGACCGCTTTTCGAACTCGCTTTGGCTTGTTTGAATATTGCGTGATGCCCTTCGGTCTATGCAACGCCCCTGCGGCGTTTCAATTTTTTATTATTGATGTCTTACGAGACTTTCTTGACAGGTTTGTCATTGCCTACATAGATGACTTGTTAATCTATTCACAATCTATCTCGGAACATGAAAAACATGTCAAACTTGTTTTAACCACCCTGCACCAACATGGTCTTTTTTGCAAATTATCAAAGTGCGAATTCCATACTTACCAAGTGGAATTTTTAGGTTTTATATTGTCACCTCACGGAATCACAATGGCACCCAGAAAAGTGCAAGCAATATTAGATTGGCCAGAACCAACTTCAGTTAAGGATATCCAATGATTCTTAGGATTTGCGTATTTTTATCGTCTCTTTATCAACCAGTTTTCAACCAAAGCAAGTCCTTTAACAAAATTGTTAAGGAAACATGTTCCATTTCAATGGACTGCAGAAACAAAATCCGCCGTTCAAACCCTAAAAACAGCATTCACGACAGACCCTGTTCTAAGTCATCCAGACATCAATCAGCCTTTCATTATTGAAGTGGACGCTTCTGATACTGCAATTCGGGCAATTCTTTCTCAAAAGGATGAACGAGATAACCAATTACATCCAATTGCATTCCTATCAAAAAAAATGTTACCTGCTGAAATGAACTATACAGTGGCAGAGAAAGAGTTATTGGCTATTCGTCTCACCTTTAAAGAATGGCGCCATTATCTCTTAGGTGCAAAGCATATTGTAACTGTCTACACAGACCATCGTAACCTCCAATTTTTACGATGTGCTAGAGCTTTGACACCGCGACAGTTACGTTGGACCTTATTTTTTGCAGAATTCAACTTTGTTATAACTTTCAGACCAGGCAAAATAAATAATAAAGCAGATGCCTTATCTCGATGCGAAACATCAGAGGAAAAAATAAAAAAGGAAAGTACACCACCATCCATAATTCCTAAAGAACAAATTATTGGAGTTACAATCTCGGAACAATTTTTTCAAGACATACGAAAAAGTATGCCGTTAAACCAGGATCTATTGTGGCAACAAAAATACAAGAATAGAACTATAATTCAAGGATTGCCGTTTCAAAAAACATTATTATACATTACATCAAAACCATTACAAAGACAAGTTCTACAATGGTGTCACACAAAACCATTAGCTGGACATCCTGGGATAGCAAAGACTCAAAAGCTTGTCCAAAGACATTTCTGGTGGCCTACATGGAGACAAGATGTTCTCCAATATGTAAAACAATGTGATGTTTGTGCTCAAGCTAAAGGAGAACATGGTGCTAAAAAAGAGTTCCTTCAGCCTCTTCCTACGCCAATGCGTCTTTGGGAAGATATTTCCATGGACTTTATTACTGACTTACCTAAAGATCAAGGGAAAACTACCATTTTAGTAGTGGTTGATAGACTTTCAAAGATGGCTCATTTTATTGCTTGTGAGAAAATGCCAACTGCAACTCAGTTAGTGACTTTATTAGTTCAAAATGTAGTAAGATTACATGGTTTGCCTCGAACTATAACCTCCGATCGAGGGCGCAATTCACATCAAAGGTATGGAAAGCTTGGTGCGAAACATTACAAATAAAAAGAAACATGTCCACGAGCTTCCATCCTGAATCGGATGGCCAAACAGAGCGGGTAAATCAGATACTAAAGCAATATTTACGATGCTATTTATTTAAACAACAAGGCTCATGGGTGAGCCTTCTTTGGGAAGCAGAATTCGCTTATAATAATCTAAAGCATGCTTCAACAAACATGTCACCATTCTTTGCAAATCATGGCTGTCACCCACATTATGCTCCACTACTGTTAGCACAACCTCAGACTAATATATCCTCTTTGAATGAAAGGTTACAAGGAATGGTTACTATCATGAAACATTTACAACGTAATGTACAGAAAGCAAAAGCAGACTACAAAAGATTTGCTGATAGAAAGAGAAAACTAGGACCAAAATACAAGCCAGGAAATTTCGTCTGGCTTTCTACGAGAAATTTTCAATTTAAAAGGAAATATAAATTTCATCCACGATTTATTGGGCCATTTGAAATTGAAAAATGTGTTAACCCAGTAGCGTTTAAATTGAAATTGCCAAGTGCCATAAAAATCTATCCTGAATTTCATACTTCATTATTGAAACCAGCAAAGAACAAACAACGAGCACGTCCACCGCCTCTCCTTGTCAGAGATCATGAAGAATAAGAGGTAAACAGTATAAAAGGAAGTAAGCGCATAAAAGGAAAACTATGGTACCTTATTTCTTGGAAAGGCTATGGTCCAGATGAGGACTCTTAGGAACCAAGTGACGCTATTCATGCACCACGTTTGTTACGTAAATTTCACATCCAACATCCGGAGGCACCTACGTAAACTGGAGTGCAAGCATTTTTGATGGGGTGGACTGTCATGATTCTGCCAATCACGTGTCCTTTAGTATTTTCTATTGCTTTTACCAGTGCTTGTTTATTGGTTTTGCCAGTGCTTATTGTTTGCACTGTCACTTGTTTGTACCAATGCTTGTTACAGACTGTTGTATTTTCTATTGCTTTTACCAGTGCTTGTTTATTGGTTTTGCCAGTGCTTATTGTTTGCACTGTCACTTGTTTGTACCAATGCTTGTTACAGACTGTTGTATTTTCTATTGCTTTTACCAGTGCTTGTTTATTGGTTTTGCCAGTGCTTATTGTTTGCACTGTCACTTGTTTGTACCAATGCTTGTTATAGTCTGCTGCCCAAGGTCTATTGGCCCTTCTCAGCTCCAGTAGTTTACCTGAGAGCTGTCATCTGGAAACTTCTTGAGAAAGCCTTTAAATAGGAGCCACACCCTGTTCTCTTTGCTGGTTATTGAGAACTCTGAGCGTGAGCAGCAGCAGCAGATCTCCGGTTTCAGTGAGAAGATCTCTGACGACTTAATGCAGGTTGTAGATCCTTCCCTTGATCACCATCAGGTAGGATCGTTCCAATTTGTTTAAAGGAGCAACATGTTGATATTTGCATATTGACTCGAGTTCTCTTTGTCGAAGCAATTTATTGGGCATTTGTTTAATGAACATTGGCACTTCGCGCTGCAGCGCTTTTTGGGGATTTGCATCTTTGAATGTGACACATCGCACTGAAGCGCATTTTTGGACATTTGCATATTGAACATGGCACATCACGCTGGAGCGCTTCTTGGGCATTTGCTTATTGACTTTGGCACAACGCGCTGACGCGCTTTCTTGAACATTCTTATATTGAACGTGGCACATCGCGCTGAAGCGCTTTCTTGGGCATGTGCATAGATAATATTCACATTACAAGTTGAAACGCACCTTGCATTTGAAACCTGTTGTGCATTATAAAAACGCTTGTTGGAATTAGCGCTGTGATTCTTAACAGTGTTACATGCAAATCGTAATTTAAGAAAGAGACAGTGTAACAAAAACTAATAGTCTCTCTTATATGAAAGTGTGACTCGCTCTGGAGCATGGTGTTTATGCAAGCAGTAGATTAATCATAGAATCTATATTGTTCTATTTTGTTTTGAGGATTATAGGAACAGCAATTCCATTCCTTGTGAAGAAGGTATTAGAGTGACGACTGTTTCATAAGTAACCTGCTTTTCTTTACAGGTATGTTGTTGTTATTTAACCATACTGATTTAGTTCAAGAGTTCACACGGTATATCAGGAAAGCTAACTGAGGACAACGTCTCGTTCCAGGTCTCTCTCCCCGCAGTACCCTTCCCAAATCCCTTCCCCCTGTCTAGCCACTTTGATCCTCAGTGCAATTAAGCTTGAGTCGAAGCTGCTGGAAGGTGGGCTTCTTGAGGGTACTGCTCCTGAGGAACCCAACGATATTTACCAGTTCTGACATTTATGATGGCTCCTAAAAGCCATCAGAGGGGGATTGATGAAGCAGGATTTCGCGAAAGAAACCTGCTCAATCGAACACCCCTATAATACGTACTAACAGTAAGTAGTACTAGAACAACTAACGTGCACATTTACACTACACGAGGGAAGCTTACTTTGCAATATGCATGAACTAATCCTGAATAATACGTAAATAACCGGAAATGTAATAATCTTGTGTTTAGAACGAATTAAGAAGGTTTACATGGCAAGGCCGCATGTGTATTTAGTAAAAAGCATGGTGTGTGTGTTGCTTAAAACTAATAAATAATGCAGTTTTCCTGCTTGTGCTATCGCTAGGCTAACCGTTAATATGAGGTAGAGTTAAAGTGGGTGGTAAACAGTGAAAATTGCATTGTCACATAATTAATAAATGTCTGTTTTCCGTTCTTTTAGTAATGGACGAGTCCTCCATCTTTTAAAGTTAGCTTAACCGAGGGCGGGTGGAATTAGGAGCGAGCAGGAACCATGTGACCACATGACTGAACTGCTGTGCAAAGCTGAAAAAGCCTGACCTGGTGAAGGACAGAACATTGAAAGCCAGCCAAAGTCAGTGTCATTGTGTGAACGGAATCTGTAGTTGTTAAATTTATTAAAATGTACAATAAATTGTTGCATGTGTACTCATGAGAGAGAAGAAGTATTGATGACTGTATAAAAAATTGTTTAGAACAATGGTGTAGTCAAAAGTAGATGATTTCATAATGGGGTGACATCCCACCCCTAGAACCAAACCAATCCCTTAGCTAGAAAATGTGAATTTAGCAACTATTGTGGGACGGACATGTACTTTAGGGTATAAGAATAGGTACTTTAGGGGTGTGTTGTGGCTGCGTGGGTCGCTTAGGCTGAAGGTGTCTGAGATAGGGATGCGTCGCTGTTCGTCGGTTTGCTGAGAGGCCTAGCTGCTCCTGTCCTGTCCCTGTCCTGGTTCTTGAGTCTTTGATCCCTGACTCTTGGTTCAGGGGTCCCCCACTACTGCCTAGGCCTGGGTGGTGGTTTTCCCTTACAGATCCCTTGGGTTTGTATCTGATCTAACTTAGCATTGCAGAAATCATTTTTGCAATCGTATTCTTGTTTCTGAAACTTTTGTCTCTTCATCTATCCCCTCCGAATCGTTTGGTTTAAAGTGATAGATTTTACTTGTATCTAATGTCTCTTCATCTATCCACTCTTGGCAACGTATTTTTGAAATAATAGTTCCATTGTTTCTATGATTAAATTGTTGCTCTCTCTCATGAGGTTTCCAGTATTTGAAATTATGAATGTAATCGCTATGAGCATTTATTATTACTAGATAAAATTATTAAATCTCACCAAGAGTTTGGTTATTTAGCCAGTTTCTAAGATAGATTATTTAATTTGACGAATTTACCATTGCTATCAACTCTTCAACTAATTGGTTCATCGAACAAGTAGATGAAAAGTCGAACATCATTTGTTTAATACGCAAAGTACAGGTTGTTAAAATATTGCGCTTGAGTAACAAGAGTAATTTGAAGTAAAGTTATCAAACTTGACACCAGCGCATCAGGGATTTGGGTGAATGTGTATGGGCCAAAGTATGATGTTATTGCATATTTATCCCTGATCAATTTATTGGGTTCGCGCTGGATCAGCACCTTGCATTATTGCATTTTTTTATCGAAGTGGACTCTGATTTTAACTAATGATTTACTTTCTGTAATGTTTAATTTGACCTTCAAATAAATCTACAAACTGAGAACTAGAAGAAGCCTAATTGTTCATATTTTTCCATAATAGTTTTGGCTGATTATATAAGGACAGGGGGATCCTTTCACTATGGGCCATATGTTTTCCTTCAGTGCACTACTTTGTCTTTCACTCTGTCCTGGCTGCTGCTCCTAGTTCCCTTCATTTTCCCTGTCATTCCCAGAACAACACCTTCCTCCCCTCGCAGCTTGTTTTTATTCTAAACAGCTGCTCTTCGTTCCCTCTCGGGCTGCAACTGCCTCCTCAACCCTCCTGCTTCTTGGGCTCATTTCTCCCCAGAAGCCTGCGTGGCGCTGCAGATTCCCCTCTCCTTGATAAGAAGTGAGCAGTTAAAGCTTCTATAGCGCGAGAGGATGAATTGTATCATTTTGCAAGCACTTTTTCTTTTTGCAGTTTTTATATAGCATGTACTCAACCCCAAGGTTTTGGAGTGCTTTACATGATCACGATGTTGAGCAGACGCTGGTTCCCCAGCTCCAAAGTCGGCAGCTCTGGCCGTTACGCAACATCCTCTCCCACTTTCACTTTTAATTTAGGCAGCCATCGGAGTGGCAGAGCTGAGCACCTTTTTACAAATACTTTCACTTTTAATTTTGCAGCCTACGCTGCCGTCTGGGTATAATAAAGTATGTTTCAATCAGGTTCCGCCACTATAAGAGGCTTTGCAAGCTTAAGGGAGCTCACTTTAAGTTAGTGCAATGTGAGATATAAGAGAGAGATAAAAACACTAAAGAGAAGGGAACACACAGAGGATCTTTAGAGGAAATGATTCTCAACTTTGCAGAGCTGAAAACAAATCTTATCTCTGCTTTAAAAAATAAGAATGAAAGATTGGCTTCATCTTCTTTAACTTCCCGTCTCTTGTGTCTGGCAGTGTGTTTTTCCTCGCAAGTTGGCGTGAAGGCTGCAGATCCATGAGGGCATATTTGTATATTTAAGAAATGAAAGAAGAGACCTCTGTGCCCCTGCCTTCCTGGCAGACCACCCAGCCCTACTCCCCAGGGAAAATTACTCCTTGACCCCTGTGACTCCGGATGTATTTCCTTTCAAAATTAGTCCTTGTCCACACATAGCACGAGTGACAGGGAAAGGAAAACATGCTTCAAAATGGCCAGCCTATCTCGCATGTTAGTTTCTAGATGTGTTAATTTTATGTCATGCTCCCAAGTATGATTATGTAGCTAAGAAGCTCGTTCATTTTTTTTCATTAGTAACATGTTTTTCTTACATTTTTGAGTGTTAATAAAATACATATTCTAGCTTCTGGAGGACTGGTATTGTTGCCCCCCCTCTGAATGCTCTGCCACTTCTCATGATTCATGGCTGCATGTGGCAGACAATGGAGCCGGACCACAACCCAGCAGTGATGCAGGAGATGATGAGAAACGGCGGCTCCTCCGCTATGGCGGAGGAGCGTCGCCCCACTGCTTTTAAGCAGTGTGTACATAGTAGAAACATAAAATAATAACTTTGCGTTATTATCATTTTATGCTTCGTGCTGCTTTGCAGGTGGGAGGGTGGGCGGGGCTGCTCTGCTCTCTGAGCAGGGCAGGGGAGGAGTGGTTTGCCCACTCCTAAGTGCGCAATGACTGTTTGGTCGGCTCTGTCGGGCTGCCCAAACCAGTCATGCGCTCTTTCCCCGTTCTCCATGCAGGCTGCATTACAGCCTGCGTGGAGAACATGCCCAGGCCCCCATTCCCTGGTTGAGCGTCGAATCCGGACGCTCAAAACCAATCACAAGGCTGCATTGCAGCCTTACTACGATTTGAAGTAGGAATTATGTTTTACCATGTTTGTTTTTTTTTTTTTTAAAGTTTGAACAAAGAAGTTTATTGAGATAATACAATATAAGATAACAAATACAAAATGAGGGAACATCTTCTTAGCAAGGGGGAGGGGGAAAAAAGGGGGGGGTGAAAGGGAGGGATAAAAATTATAAATACATATATTCAACATAATCACTTATATAGATATCATCAATTGCAAGAAATACAACTTTCCTTTAAAAATGTAGAATCTAGAAATAAGATAATAAAATTCTATCAGAACAACTCATGGAGGTTTGGGAACTTCTTCAATACGAGGGTTGTGTAAACATGCAGTGTTGGCAGATTGGTCCAAAAAGCGGGTGATAGGTGACCATAGATGTTCTCGTTTTATTGCAAGGGAGATGGGATGGACATATGCTCTATCTAACCTGTGATTATAACAAACCCCATACCACCAGGCTTGGTAAGAGATGTCCCTAGTATTCTTCCATGCCTTAGTAATTTGTTGAAAGGCTACTGCAAGAAGAAGATCAACAATATGAAAGGTCTCTGGATAAAAGTCCCATACCGAAGAAAGACTACCCAAAAATAAGTTAATCAGATTAAAAGGAATTTGTGTTTTAAAAATATGATTGATTTGACTCCAGACTCGTGACCAAAAATCATGAACAAGAGGACAAGCAAATAACATATGATATAAATCGGCAAGGGGTTTGTTGCACGACCAGCAAGACGAAGAGGTGGTAGGATTGATCTTAAGCAAGGACATAGGAGTTAGTAATAGTCTATTATATATAAAAAATAGTGTTTGGGTAGTGTTTGCAGCCCTGGAAGACTTCCTTATCTTCATCCAAATCTTGTTCCAGGTATTAATTGTAAGAGATATTTTGAGATCTGTTTCCCATAATGTTTCTGTTTTTGTTTTTTCACGAGAAGTTAAAGAGGAAGAAAGATGTTTATAAATTTGGGCCGCAGACGGAGAAAGAGATAGAAATTGCAAAGAGGTGGGAGACGAATCTAAGGGAGGAGAAGTTGAAGATAAATTGGTATATGCTAATTGAAGTAACTCGACTAAAGAAGTGTACTTAGATAAATAAGAATCCGGCAGGGAAAAACGTGTCTGAGCAACTGGAAAAGGAATACATACATCATTCTCAAAAAGTTGATAAACCCAATAAAGTCCTTTAGCATGCCAGTCTTTCCAGAAAATGACTCTAAGACGGTATTTAAGAGATTGATTATACCACAAGGAAGATTGCATAAAACGATCCCTAGGAGAAAGCTGGGCAGTAAGTAAGGGTTGAAGAATTTTACAGCAATTATTGAAAATAGGAAGAGAAAGAGATATTGGACGTTGAGTAAAGGACAGGAATTCTCGAAAAGGAAAGGGATGAAGGAAATGTTTTTCAACGTTAGTCCACAAAGGTAATAGTAGATCATCGTTGGTTTCATGAAGTAAAAGAGCGGCTTGTTTTAGAGAGAAAGCAGTATGATATGCCTTAAAATCTGGAAAATTGACGCCTCCTAAATGTTTGGGTTTCTTTAATTTACATAAGGACATACGAGATTTCTTATTATTCCACAGGAATTTTGATAATATCCAATAAATTAATTTAAACTGTGAATTAGGAATGTTTATGGGAAGGTTGGAAATGTAAAAAGTATTATAGGAACGAGCATCATCTTTATTGTGTCAAGACGACCCCACCATGATAAGAATAGAGGGTTCCATCCGGATGTCACATTACGTAGCACAGTTTGTAGTTCTCTTAAATTAACAGTGACCGTCTCTTTAATAGAAGGTTTAAACCATAGGCCTAGATATTTTATCTTATCCGGGTTCCATCGAAAACCAGAAGAGACAAAGTCTGCAGAGAAGCATAATGTATTTAGAGGGAGGACTTCGCATTTATCAGAATAAAGTTTGTATCCCGAGACATTGGCATATGCCTGCACCTCAGAGAGGAAAGCCTGTACAGTAGATTGGGGTTGAGATAAAAAGAGCAGGATATCGTCGGCATAAACAGAAAGTTTTAACTGATTAGAACCATACATGAATCCTTTAATGTTCGAATTTGAGCGAATCCTAATCAAAAAGGGTTCAAGGGCTAGTATGAAAAGAAGAGGAGAAAGAGGACAGCTCCTGCCGAACACCGCGGTGTAAGGGGAAATAAGGAGAAATAAGACTATTAACTAATACAGAAGAGACAGGAGAAGAGTAAAGCAGTGAGACATAGTTTATAAATTTTTGGCCAAAGCCAAACCAGGACAAAGTAGAAAAAATAAAAGGCCAAGCTACTCTGTCAAAAGCCTTCTCCGCATCCAGAGATATGGCTGCCAAAGGGTCTTTATATGATCTAGCTTTAGTAAGAACTTGAAGAAAAAGTCTAGTATTGTCTGAAAGATGTCTACCCTTAACGAAACCACACTGTTCTCTGCCGATTAAGTATGGTAAAAAGTGCTCTAGACGACAAGCCAGAATCTTAGCAAAAATTTTATAGTCCAAGATAATTAAGGAGATAGGTCTGTAGTTTTTACAAAGGCTATGATCTTTATCTCCTTTAGGAATAAGACATATTAGAGCTTCTTGAAAAGATCCCGTGGATTCTTTGGAGGAGTTAAAAAAGTGGAATAAATGATATAATTTAGGAATCAATAGACGAGAAAAATGGGAATAAAACTCAATCGTAAAGCCATCAGGGCCTGGAGCTTTGCCTCGTTTAATTAAGCGGATAGCAGAAAGGATATCTGATTCCCGGATGTCTTCGTCCAACACTGAAATATCTAAATCACTAGAAGAAGGAGGAGTAATAGAGGATAAATATTGGGCTATAGAGTCCTGGGATATCGGGTGTTCATGGGTATAAAGGTTTTGGAAAAATGTTGTAAATTCTGACAGGATTTCTTCATTTTTGTGAACTAAGAGATTATTAGAGGATAAAATAGAACTAATTGCAGTGCGTTCTTTTTAATTTTAAGGTAGTTAGCTAAAAGTTTTCCTGATTTATTTTGACCTCCATAGTATTTAGCTGAAGACTTAAGTAGAAACGAGTTTGCATTATCTGTAGATAATTTGTTGAACTCGAATTTGGTTTTAACTAATTGATCTAAACAAGTTTTAGAGTTGGTCTGGAAAAAGAGTGTTCTAGTTGTTTAATACGCTTCTGAAGTGATTGTAAAACCTGTAACGCTGATTTCCTTTTCTGAGACACATATGAAATAATAAAATCTCTGGAGGCAGCTTTAAAAGTATCCCAGACAATCTGTGGAGACATATCAGGAGTTTCATTTTCAGAGAAAAGGTGGTAACAAAAGATTCAAACTTATTAGTAAATGTAGAGTCCAACAACAGGGAATTATTGAATCTCCATCTACAGGTACCTTGATTAGAGGGAAAAATTTCACAATCTAAGAGGACAGGTGCATGGTCAGAAATTACTATTGAACCAATTTCTGCATGTGTAATATGTTGTGTAAGTGCTTTTGAGGTGAAAAGATAGTCTAATCGGGACTGAGAAGAATGTACTGGCGAGAAAAAGAGTATTCACGAAGTGTAGGGTTGCATAGTCTCCAGGCATCTACCAGGGATCTCTGTTGAATAGTGGATACGAACTGGGAATGCATAGGAGAGTGGGAGAATCTAGAACAAGAATTACGATCAATAATAGGATCTATAACTGAATTACAATCTCCACCAACTAACACATAATCATCATGAAAAGACATCAATTTAGACAAAATTGTAGGCCAAAACTTAATATCTGTGACAGTGGGCGCATATAAATTAAAAAGAGTTAACGGAATATTATTTAATAACAATGAAAGAGAAACCCATCGACCTACATCATCTGTATCTTGCAAAAGTAATTTCAAATCAAGGCGTTTATGGCATAAGATGACAACGCCATTCCGGTTACCTGTGCCTGGTGAAGCAAAGACATGGCCAACCCATTGACGCTTAAGCTTTGGTATTTCTTTGTCTAGAATATGGGTTTCTTGCAGGAACGCTATGTCACATTTTAAATTGGATAAATGAGAAAGAACTCGTTGGCGTTTGATAGGGGAACCCAAACCTTTAACATTCCATGAAATGACTCTAAGAGTCATCTACAATAAACATTAAGATACAAAATATAGCTAAATGGTATATATAAACATATCTTGCAAATATCAATATTATAATAATTACTTTAAGTTTTAAACTAGTATATTGAATACGGTGAGGAGCAGAAAGAAAGAAATCAGTAATCATGTAGTCAGGAATAATAGAAGAAAGGTAAGTAAGAAATTGATAATAGAGGAGAATATAAAGCTGAGGATAGAATAAAAGAGTTGTCTTTGACATATAAGAAGTGATTAAATACAAAGTAATGATATAATAAAGAGAGGGGAAAGGACACGAGATAAATAAGATATATGCATTACCGAGGTCAAAGATATAAGAATTCTGTGTTGAGAAAAGAAAAGAGATGCAGAAAGAAAGAACGAGAAAGGAGTATGTATGGATTGACCAAATAAGGGGGAAGAAAAGGCAAAATGCATAATAAATACTCCTAAGATTTAAAAAAGAAGAAGAAATTGACAGAAATGTATTGAAGAGAATTAATGTTGAATAGATAGAGGAATATATTGATGAGAAGAAAAGGAAAAGGGAAGAAAAACAGGGAGGGTAAGGAACAACATAATCAACTAACAAATGACATAAGGTATGAGATTTCTCAATAATATAACTAATCACATATAACAGAAACAACAACATAAACATAATGAGGGTGGTGAAGCCACACAAAGAAAACAGCACAACCAACCAGGTAACTCAGGGCGAACCGGGAAGGGAGAACATCACCGAAAACGGACCAGGGATGACAGACTATAAAACAGGAAGTGCCGCACCTAATAAAGACAAAAATGTAATGAATGAATACAACAAAAATACAACATATGACAAAACAAAGATTGTAACATATTAGAATCTTTCAGTGACCTTGTGAATAATAATACGCGTTATGTAAAACATACCATGAATTTAAGCAATTACTAAAACATTCCTACTCAACAAGAGGAAATAATATGCAAGCACATTATAAACAGTCAGTTATATACGTTTTAGCACGATTATACAGCTAAACACCAGTGTGTCGTGTCAAATCCATATCTTCTTCGGTACATTGATCCAGGAATCGCTGTAGCAATGCAGGGTCTTCGTAGCTCGTGGTTCTATTCTTATACGTTACTTTAAACAGACATGGATGAAAGAGACCAAATCTAGCATTGAGGGAACGAAGTGCTGGACGCATATCTAGGAATTTTTTCCGTCTGTCTGCAGTATCTTTAGCATAGTCCTGAGCAAAGAAGAGATTGGAGCCTTGCCATAAAATGCGACCTTTGAGTTTAGCTGCATGAAGAACCTTTAATAAGTCTGTATATTCCAAAAAGTATATGATTACTCCTCTGGGCTTGGTTGAAGGAGATGCTATGGTTGAAGCATGTCCTAGACGATGAGCTCGCTGAATATTTAACACAGGAGAGCTAGGTATGCCAAGTAGCTGAGGAAGAAAAGTCTTGAAGAAAGCGATGGTATCTGAGCCTTCGATCTCCTCTGCTAGGCCGTAAATACGTAAATTGTTGCACCGATTACGGTTTTCTAACTGCTCGATTTGCTTCTTAAGTCGTGAGATTTCAGATTTAACAGGAGGAATCTGATTTACCGCAACCTGAACAGATTCGACTTGTTGCTCAATCTGCATAATCCTGTTGTCCATCATAGACCATCTATCATCCATCACTTGAAGTCTCTGGTTTGTCTCATCCATATAGGGCTTAAGAGCCCGAATTTCTTCAAGAAGAGTATCCAGCGTGATTGGAGGAGGGGATGTAGTAGGAGATGGAGGATGTGTTTTAATCCGTTTCCCCGTGTTTGGTAAAGATGGAGTAGATAGTTTGGCAGTTAATTTGCTGGAGGAGGGTGACATGTTAGATGGAGAGAGCAGAACCCCTGCGCCGGAAAAAGAGGGACCACCTTCAACATTCTCCATATTCGCGGAAAGGACAGAAAACGGATTATGATCAGCCAAAGATGATATAGGCGCAGAGGGGTCCGTAGTGCGCCGAGTGGATTTCGTTCTCTCCATAAACTTTACACAGAATGGTTCCAGTCAATACCTTGGAGGATGTTTATAAACTTTATGTAGGGTAACTCAGTTTAATTTATCTTATTTTCACAATCATATGAATATGAATATAGAAACTTCAGGAAGCAACTGCAACGTTAGGAATCATGTGAAAAAGAAAATACAATTATGCTGAAACTATGACCTTAGTGCCTTACGTCACCTGAGTTTCATAAAAATATTAAATATAGTAAATATAGTCCTGGCAGCGTTTGAAAAACTTAACAAATCCCGCAAATGATCCAAGGTATGCCATTCTCAAGGAGAGATGATTTCTCCAGCTGTTTAAATTAGTGAACTATAAGCCAGCATTCATGTCATTCAGTACTGCCAGTATCTGAAGAGTTTGTGTGTCCCATAGAAGATAACGGTATCCACTGCCATCAAATATTAACATTAACATCAAATGCTTCCATTTCAGGTGAAGTAGTAAAGTGCACAACAGAAGCCAGCATTCATGTTTCAGTCAGAATTGGCATAAACCACAGAAAGAACTACAGGAATAAAGATCTCCAAGCATAACTGTCACCTGCCGTTGAATCAACGAGGAGAGTATGCGCAGGTACCGAGGAAGAGGCGCTACGTAATTAGTCGCGGGCTCCGGCGTTAGGAAATAAATCAAAATGGCGGGCGCTGCTTCCGTGAGGAGAATATTCCGGCACCAAATTCAGAGGCAAAAACGCTCACCCATATCGCGGCAATTTCACCGAGGCATCTCTGACTCTTTATGCCTCAAAGCCTTCCCGTTTAAAGAATTGCGGTAGCGCTGGTCCGCTCGAAAGGCCCTCCGACCTCGCGAGTCGCCGCGGAGCTCCCTCAGTAGGCAGCCATCTTCAATCGGCGTCAAGCCACGCCCCCTACCATGTTTGTTTTAAAAGGGCAATCTATCTGAGAGATGTTAAAAGTGTATAAGAGGAAAGATGCAAGTAGTTGGGTAAAACTGGTTAATGCATTTGTTTAATGTGGTCTATAATATCAATGATTTGTCATTACAAAATTTTATAAAGTGGATCAACTGTAGGAATACATTTCTGTTCAGTACACCTTAGTTGGTGGTCTAATATTTGTCAATAATGCCTTGCATTGGATCTCCTAGTAAAATTACTCCTGCACAGTTGCGAATGAGTAAAGAGCACAGTTTGAGGCCCTGGGAGGGAGAAGTTCAAAGTCAATTCAGTGTCTCAGATATCTGTTTAGTGTAGGTGTCTGACATACTAGCCTGCCCCTGGAATGGAGTTCATTAAGAAAATTCAATAAAATGGTCAACAGTAAAGGTTTCAAAAGGAAAAGACAGTGAATGACCCATGTTATTGATTAGTACCAACTCAACTTGCAGCACTTCCATGAGAGATGCATTAAATCAGTTCTGACTTGCCTCCATCTTGCACACAACCCTGATTGCCAGTTTTTTCTGGAGACAGATCCAGTGGAGAAGTTTAGAAAGAACACTTGTCCACACTGTCAACACTTTCAGTCAGATATCTACAAGTGCCCAAAAGGGATTCTATCTTTGATACGGAGAGCTAGATCCCAAATCATTCCTTTTTAAAATTCCTCTTTAGGAGCTTGAGTTAACAAGAAGCCATTACTAAATTTTAATAATTGTCATTTCCATGTGATAAGATCTTGGTAAAACAGCTATATTCATGGAGAGCAATCTATTATGTTTGTATTTTGACCAGGCACTTCTTGTTGGATTAGCCATAAGGGGGTATTAGAGGGTAATTCATATTTTGTGAATCGGTTTGGTCCCAGATGTCTTGACTATTTAATGATGGGGAAACATTGGCCAAAAAATCCTAGCTCAAAAGTCATTTTATATTTAGCGATGGGTGAATACTGAATGGATACTAAGCTCATTAGCAAAAGTATTTTTGATCTAGAAAAGGCCAGCTCCGTAGACTTGGAATTAAGTTCAAGGAATAGAAGTTATATTTATCTATGCCATCATCTGCTATTTATTCATCTGACACAGCTGCTAAAAATGTGGTTGTGTACTCCAAGAATGTAGCTCTTGTTCAGATGCTCTTGGTTGGTCTCCTGTGCATACATATAGATTACCTCAGATGCTAGCTTGTGAATTTAATTCTTGAGACCTAAAACAATGACTTGCGGTCCATGCAATAACGCTCAAGCTAGAACATTGTGGATACAATAAGGGATCTGTGCTTTTGCACTCAATGGCAGTCCCTGCAGTTGGAAGCAGTCCAGGTGTATTTGTAGCTTGTGTGTGTTGCAAGCCCTTTGATTTGTTAGATTTGTGTTAATCTCTTGAGACAACAAGTTTGATGTTTCATCACAAAGAAGTATTATTTGTGGTAATTTTAGTTGGCTCCCCTCCCCCATTCAGTGTTCAATGATAATGTCCTATCAATCCCCATTCTACTACTATGATCCCCATATTAACCCTTTCTAGACTCTTCTCTCATCTACCCCTCCTTGTATCATCTTAAACCTATTTTACTATTCAGATCTGACATTCTACTGCTATGATCCCCCAAAAAACCCTTTCTAGACTCTTCCATCATCTCAAACCCCTTTTACTATTCAGATCTCCCAAACAAGCTTTTCTAAACCCCTCCCTCTGACTCTTCCCCCCCTCCAACTCTCCTTTACTCATCCCAATCCTCCTCCTACTCTATAATCTCCTACAAAAAAAAACGATTTCTAGACCCTTCCCTCTTATATTCCTCCACTATCCTTTTTCAATCCAAATAACAAACTCACATGTCCACCGCTCAAATAATTTTCACATCTCCCTATACTAGCTCACCACTAATCCTCTCTGGGTTCTGGAGTAGCGTGCTACTCGCTGATAAGCGCTTCAACGCCTCGTCAGGGGTAGTAAGCGCTATGTAAATGCAATTACAATAACAATAAATACCGGAAGGAAGAAGGTTCAAATGGATATAATGAAATACCCAAAATTGATTTTTCGAGGGTTCCCCAGGGTGGGGGGGACGGGGTTGGTGTGGGTTGGGGCACTGCAAGATGTTGAGTGAGAATGGAATCACTGGGTGTGGAGCATATGGGAGGAACATTTTAAAAAGGGTCCTCATTTGTAATAAACGCTATAAAGAGAAGTTTGGCAAAGTGAAGTAGTCACATGACAGTAATTCAGCAGAATATAATGAGAGACACATTAAGAAGCCCTCTCGGAGGGTCCTAACTTGGAATGTGAATGGCCTTTGAGTGCAAAATAGCAGGAGAAAAAATCAGGAATACCTAAAGCGGTCAGACAGTGATATACTAATATTACAGGAGACACATTTACTACGAAAGGAATAGGAAAGCAATATAAAGAGAGAAAAATGGGTTAGCGACTTTGCATGCACTAATCAATCATGTCGCGTAAAGGGGATAGCCATTCTAATTAAAACCTCAGCTCAGGCTATCTTGGTAGATTTTATTGCTGACCGGGGGTGGGGGAAGGATGGCTAATAGCAAATGTTAAGATTCACAGACCTTGGGTATAATTTTGTAGGGTACTATGGCCCAAACATCAATGATCCAGAGCCCCTTCAGAGATATATTGTCAGTTATTGGAGGTTAAAACTCCTATAGTGATAGAAGGAGACTTCAATGTATTATTAGACCCTACCTTAGATAAGTCCACCATGAGAGCCATGGTTAATTCCCCCAAGATGTGAGGGGGCGTGCGTCAACTGATGAAAGATCTGGGATTAATTGATATCCGGAGACAAAGGGTGGGTAGACATAAAGGCTTTACCTTTCATAACAAAAAATATGGCCACTCCTCCAGGATCCATTTCTTTTTTATAGATATCAGACTGAGCCAAAAAGTAAAAAATATAATACACCTTCCTGAACATCTATCAGATCACTCAGCAGTAAGATTAGAAGTGCATCTTCTAATAAGATATTGGACTCTCCCAGATGGACCTTAAACAGGACAATACTAATGGATCAAGTAATAATTGACCAACGGAAAAAAGACACTAGTTTTCTTTTCTCAAATAAACAATGGCTCGGCCCCATTACATTTTATATTGGACACCTATAAAGCATTTATTTGGGGGAGGGTAATAAGTTATACAGCATATAAACACAAAGAAACCAAGTGTTCTAAGAGAGTAAGAACTGAAAATTGAAGGGATCCAAAGAGATTTAGATACTTAGGGTAATGTCCAAGAACAAGTAAGATTTAACAACAAAATTATAGAAGCAAGAAGTGATCTGGCAGGATATCTGGAAGGAATTATACTGGAAAAATTGGGAAGCTAGCCAATTATGAATACGGTGAGGGCTGTGGGAAACTAGCTTGGAAAATAAAGGTGGAAAGCACCAAGAATCATCGTAAAGAAATCAAAGAATCCGGTAAAATATGCATAGAAGACTCAGAAATAGAACTGGCATTCGTAAAGTTCTTCCAAGAACTATTTACAGATGCCCTAGAAGCTTCAGAAGAACAGATAGGGAGCTGGCTTGGGGAAAACACTTTACCAACACTTGAATCTGAACTTAAACAAGACCTAAATCAAGAGATAAGCAGGGAGGAAGTGAAAGGAGCATTGAAAAAGGGAAGGCATCAGGCACTGACTGTTTACTGAATGAGCTATTTATGGTGTTAAAAGTTGAACTAATCTTGGTACTCACTAGCTTATTAGTAGGTATCTTCTCAAAAGGCCAGGCCCTGCGACGATCATGGGAGGAAAAAAAAAATCAGTGTAATCTTAAAACCTAATAAGGATTCTAAATACTGTCAATCATACAGACTGATTTCGCTGGTAAATAGTGATTATAAGATAAATATACATCTATTAGCGAACAGGTTGGAGAGGGAGAACTAGGGCATAAAGATCAAAAGGGCTTGATCAAAAGCAGACAGCTGCATGAGCTGACTCATGATTTAGTGGGTGCAATAGATATGGCTACTGGAAGAAAATCTCCCCTAGCTATACTAACATTTGATGCTGCTAAGGCCTTTGACTGGGTGAGCTGGCCTGTTTTATATGAAGTAATTAAGCAATACGACCTGGGAGAGGAATTCTCAAGGCCAATTCAATAAATATACAAAGAGTCAACAGCGAGAATAGTAATCTATGGTAAACTAACAAGGCAAATTCATATGAGCAGCAGCGGCCAGTGCAAGTAAGATTGGTGGGGCTGTGTTGGGGGGATTGACAGACGACCACGAGGTAAATTAAATAAATAATTAATTTTCCCTCGTCGTCGTCTGTCGAAACCCCCCACCCGGCCCCACCGCTCTTACCTGCCCGGGCTGCGGCTGCATATGAGAAGAGGAACGGGGCATGGGTGTCCTTTGTCCCCCCTTCTTTTTAATTTGTACATCGAGCCCTTGCAAGCAGAATAAGAAAAAACAGGATATTATTCCCTTTAAACATAATGATTGGGTGAAAAAAGTGGCATTATATATATGCAGATGACTAGATGACTTGATGGTATATACCAAAGGAATCATTCTTGCTTCTGTTCTGGTATCAAAAGGAACATACTAAGAAACCAAATTCACAATAATAAAATCATGTATTAAAGATCCAACTATTTAATACTTAAATATAGCTAGTTGGAAATCATATAAACAGGTTAAGACATTGCGATTCACTGCAAGCAATCCAGTACCGGTGGGATAATCTTTGCCTCCATGCCCTTAATAGAAGTGGAGAGTCTTGTTCAAGAATGCTATAAAACTTTCAATTCTATGCAGGACCAGAGATTTCCGATTATGCAAGTTCAAGGGTTATCAACAAACGAGGAAGAAGGGTTACTTATAGGTTTAAAATAGAACTCCTTAAACAGATATTAACGCTATTACTACTCTGACTGAATGACTGCCAAAAATGGAAGTGTCAATATCTGTCTCTGACAAGATCCATTTAACCCAATGCATCAAAGCAGGGGAGGAAACAGGTGCATATGGTTGAATAAAAGAAATTAGAAGTTGCCCAGAATGGGAATTCCTAACTTTCTCATAGTCTCTTAAACAATGTGCAACGCATAATTTCTGATTCTGGGAAGGGTTGGAAAGGATACATGTATAGTTGCTGACTTGGTCTTTCTTGAGATTCCTTCTGGAGTAAAATACTACCTGCTAAATCTAGTGCTCAAACACCCGAAACACGCTAGAAAACGACTAAGCAAAGGAGTAAGGCTAGTTCTGCTGAAAGATGTTTTCTAGACATACAATAATTTTATAGCCAAGATTGCAGAAATCTCAGGACCAATGAGACATCCCAGAAAACAGAATACCTGGTTGAGGAAGGGCGGAAAAATTGATGCCTCTTAACAATTTGGAAATCAGTGGCTGTTTGCCAATTGGTCTATTAGCAACTGGAACATATCCAGCACAAATAGCTGATCTGTATGCATTAATAGGTCTGTAGGATAACCCATTTGAAGCCAAGGAAGCAAAGACGTTGGTGACACAAGTTAGATCAGCTGCCACAAAATCCAAATACCTGCACATGCACCAACATTCCTATCTGTGCCATGATGATTTATACCTCTTGTGAGTTGAGTAGGACCAGGATCTGTTGATGAGCTTCATAGCCTAGTCCGAAAGTCCTGCCATTTGCCAGTGTCTCCAGAAAGTGTACATGCTACCAACCCCAGATGATGAGCCAGAGCCTGGTGGTGACCGAGAGGGTATAGGAGGAGATTGGGGAATGTTGGAAGAAGAAGATGAGAGTGACAAGAAAGCTCCAGAAGAAGTGGGAACGAGCTGTGTCTTCTCCACAGGGGAGAGATCAATTCTAACTCCACTGTTTGCTTTTTGACTTGAAGAGTCACTCTCAAAATCACAGAGAACTGCGGGAATTCATAATTGTGACCCTTCCAATTCTGCAAGAAGGCATCCGTCGTCACTGCCAACGGCTCTGGCCTCCAGCTGTAGAACAATGGTAATTGGAATGTTAAACGAGATGCTAAAAGATCTCTGAGACATGGACCCCATCTCACCATTATCCTAAAGAATAAAGATGGGTCCAGTTTTCATTCGCTGGAATCTCTGATGTGTCGGGAGTTTGTGAGTCGGGCAGTTATGTCAAAAGTCTTTGTTGATATTTGTAAGGAGATGGTATGTGAACCATCGTTAGTAACATACAACAGGTGGGAATGATGTGTGGAGAAAGACTGCATTGTCAAAGAGCTAGCTGGTAATTCAAAGCATTGATGTGAAGGGAGAGCTCCTCTTTGGGCCAAGTGCCTCTAGTTGTCAAATTCCCGCATCTTGTGCCCCAGCCTAGACGGCTTTCCTCTGACTCTATCACCATGTCCGGAACAAGGCCGAAGATGGGTCTCCAATTCCATGCATGGATGCGATCAAGCCACCATTGAAGTTCTTGTGTGGCTTCCATGGTCAGGTGAAACTGGTCTGAGTATGATAGATCCTTCTTCAAGTGCGTCAGGCTGGCTAAGATGAGTGGCATAGATATAATATACTGACCAATAATGCCACTGATGGGCAATACTAAGACAGAGGTGAACTGTGAACCGAGTGCTGCAAAGAAATTCCTGCAATGGAAGCAAACAAAATTAGGGGATGTGTACACAGAGGGCAGGGTGATAACACAAAATAAATATTTCAGCAGAGATTACCACAATGTATAACACTCTGCACATACTGATTATTACCCCAAAGCTAAAGATGGGTAGGAACAAGAACTAGACTTGGAGATACCAAGTGACCAATGGAAATATTGGTGCTTGCAAACTAAAAATGTGTGTTAGGCTTATCTGAAAATTCTCGCTGTCAGTGATACTCAGTTCAAGACACAGATTTCCTGCATTTGGTGTCGAATTGCCCAGGGATTGCAAGACAGGTGTGCTTTGTTTACAGTGCTGGGAGAAAGGATTGAGTGTAAATTGGAGCCATTCCCAATGGTGGCGTTATTTAAATATGTTACAACTATAGCCACACAGAAAAGGAAATACGGTGCTCTGACATTGACACTAGGAAAACAAAAGGTGGTGATCTGCTAGGGGAGAGGAAAAGTGCCAAATACTACGGATTGGCTGCGAGACCTTGTAGGATGTAATACACATTGTGAAACCTACTGCACAATACTGCCCACTTTGTACCATCCTAACGACATTTGGACCCCACTTCATCGATATTTGTCTGCCCAAGGGGGGGAGACGCTGCCGTATCAAACTGGCAACAAATGTGTGTAGTAGAACCTAAAGGTCCGCTTTTGTGTGAGCAGGATAATTGTAGTAGTGCAAGACAGTTGTTTTGGTGTATGGGAATAGTCACGTCATAGCAATTAATATATTACCATCCCCAAAAAAGTGTAACTGATGATACCACATGAACTGAACATTTATATCATGTGTGTGCGTGTGCTTATTTCACAGAACTGAATAAATAAATAAAACGGTTTTAAAATGAATATTGAGGGAGTTGATCCTTAGATTTGGAATGCCAACTTAAATTGAGTCAGTCAAGGGGACACTATAAAAAAATTAAATCATGAGAGTTTTGTGTGCAGCATTAAGTATTGATCGGAAGCTCAATTTTAGCTATCATCCAGGAGCAACAGGACTAGTTGAAAGATACAATAGCATGATGAAGAATAAACATGTAAAAGTGTTTGCTTCAACCTCTCTGAAATGGTCAGATGCACTTCCCTTGGTGTTGCTAAGCATGAGATGTATTCCTGATAAGAAAGGAGTGAGAGCCCATGAGGTGCTCATGGGAATGCATGTGAGATTTCCAAGAATCCCATCTGCAGCTCTGGTTATTTTACTGATGATTTGATCCTGGATTACTGCAAACACCTAGCTGATACAGTACACACTCTCTCTCCTCAGGTGCAACTTGCTACGCCTTCTGCGCTTACAGAGTTATGTCACAATCTGGGACTAGGTGGCTGGATCCTGATGAAGAAACATGTAAGGAGAAACTGTCTTAAATCGCACTAGAAAGGCCCTTACGAAGTAATATTGGTAACAAACACGTCTGTGAAGTGTGGAGGTTTATCATTCTGGATCCACATATCTCACACAAGGTGTGGAGGTTTGTCATTTTGGATCCACATATCTCACACAAGGAGAATGTGGGCTGCTGATGAAGAGATGGTGAAACAAGTCATTAAATTACAAAAGCAAAAACAAGTATGTAATGTGGATCAAGAGGTGGAAAAAAACAGGGCAAACCAAGGAGAAGCAAAACAAGAAGTAAACCAGGAAAATGGAAGCATGGTCCAAGCTCATCTGCCTCAAGCTCGTCTGCCTGAAGCTCATGTGTTAAAAGATATATAGATGCTTAGAGATGCCTCCTGATAAGTGACCAGCCCTGGTGTGGTTACTGAATGGCTGCCTGCCATTTACCACCACCAGACAGGTTTCTGGATGCCTGGGTAGAGAGCTTCCGCTCTCTGGGTCCAGAAACAAAGCCCATCCTTGGCAAAGGTGTCTGTCCTCCTCCCCCCGGATGGGTTGGGTCCACAAAAGGGGAAGCTTCAAAGGCCTTTGTACGCTGTCCCTGCCTTTTGCTGCACCCAGCAACTGGCTCCCACCGGTTCTGAACCCCACTTTGGGCGGGAGAATCGTGGGAAAACCGAGCTAGGAGGAGAGGTGTGCCCACCTTTGCCAACATCACCCCTCAGGTGGGGGAGGCCAGGTGAAGCACACCAATCAGGAAGAGGCTCATACCCCCCTCCCTCTGAAGTGTGACATAATAGGGGGTGTACTCACCCCAAGGAAGGAACCCATTAGTCCCGACCTGCACACCCCTGTAACGCCCCTAAATTTAGTATTTAGGGGCAACCCTGAATCTTGCCTCCTCACATTCAAGGAAGAAAGAAGAAGGACCGAAGAGCCTTGCTGACCCAGGAAGAAGAGGACACCTACTTCTTTGGACCCAGTCCTACCGGTCTGTCCAGACTCCGACCTGCCTACAGCTACAAAACCAGCATGTCCAGCAGCCCCCCCAGAGCCCGGAGGACCTGCCTTGCATTCACCTTACAGACTCTGTCTCCTGTGAGCACCGGATTTGCTCAACAAAGACTCCCAAGACCAGAACCCGCGGTTCTGCACTCAGTGCCCACGGCCTGAGTTTGAGTGGCTCAACACGAGGAGATCTCCCCAGCAATCCTGACCTAGGATCTGATGATCCACGACCTCCCTCAAGCTTCAAGATGACACCTGCAGCCTCAACCTGTAGGGTCCCCCTGACCGCGACCGGAGCTGGTAAGAAGATCCAACGCCAGAAGACATCCCTGCACTCGATGCCCCACGGCCTTGGGTGGCCCAACCGACGGTGTCCAGGCATCCTCCAAGAACCCAACTTACCTCTCCAGCTGGTGGTCGCCTTCAGGAAGTCTCCTCGCCCAAGCCTGCAGCCTCTTAGCCGAACCGGAAGTCTCCATTGGAATCCACAGGGTCCCCGATGTCTCCTTGGCACACTGCACTCGGCCACCCCTGTGCCGCTGGTGGTGCAGCTCCCATGCTGATTGTTGGCCTCTGCAGTGCTGACCATAACTCCAGGAGCTTTGCTCCCACACCCGAGTGGCCTGCTCGTAAGCAGTCCCTGACCGAAGACCCCCTTCGCCCCATTGGCTAATGTTGGACCCCTGCACTCTGCACCCGGCCGCCCCAGTGCCGCTGGAGGTGCAATTTAAGTGCCTACCTAGACCTTGGGAAGCCTTGGTCCTAACCCCAAAAACTCCCACTCGTAAGTCGTTTTCTTACCTGAGAAACCGCTAACACTTTTTCCTCATAGGAACCAATGTTGTGATGTTTTGTTCCTGAATTTGTTTTTATGTTGAGCTGAACTTTGTATGAAAGAAAAAGTAAGTCAACAGCAAACCCTAAAAAGTCTTACTTACCTTGTATTGTGAGATCCCCGGTGTGGTATCTAGGCATTCCAACCCGAGTAGTCGATGTAATCCAAAAGTAATCTAAAAGTATTCTAAAAATAAGTACTGTGTAATTTAAACTGTTTTGAAAGCCAATACAAACCTGTAACAATTGCAAATTAAACCACAACTGCACTTCCTTGTAACGTCTTGCATTTGAGAGTATATTTTACTTACCTGTGCCAAGTCCTGCTTGGTTCTAAAAATAAAACATAAGTATAACTTTTTTATACTTACCTAATTGGTCTGGATTCAGTCTCTGAGTGTGTGCTATTAGTCTTGAGTGAGTGAATACAATAAATGCTCAATACACCCTCTGGATAAGCCTAACTGCTCGCCCACACTACCACAAAGGGAGCTGTTAGTACTTACCTAATTTAGCCTCTGCTATACCTCTGGGGACTCTGTGCACACTATACCTTACTTTGGTATAGTATATACAGAGCCAGCTTCCTACAGGCAGTCATTCACCCCAAATAATAATCCAATTTCTTACATCACCTAATGCTTTTTCTTCTTCCCACCTGTTATGTACAATGTTGTCTTCAGTGTTTCACGAAGTGCTGCTTACTAAAAAATACTTCTGTACACACCATAAAGAGCAAGGTGAACAAAATATTGGAAAGGATGAGAAGACAAAAAATATGCTTTAACTGTATACTAACTTTATACTAAAAGTACTAATTTTCAGTCTTGAAAAAGTCCCAGGGCTGTGCTACGGGGTGAATCACATGTTGGCTGTAGACCTTTCAACTGCAACCAAGAATAAAAGACTACAACCAGCTGTTCAACTGTATAAGCTCTTCTTTCTTGAGATCTTTGTCCTTTAGTTTTGGACCTGATATATACTGTACCAGCATCCCCTAATTCAATTTAAATATTACACAGGTTTGTAACCCACATTACAAACCTGTTTATATGATATATACATTATAGGAATGTAATAAAGGCACACTGAATTTAAACGGGAAAAAAAGAAATGTTTCCATAAATAAGACACTAAAATACATTCACTGGGTCTGGAGGTCTAACTCCACTTTCAGGGATATGTTTTGGGGCTGCTACATCTTGTGGCACTGATTGTGTTCCTTCTTCAGTTTGACGGTTACAGGGATCTCCAATTTGGTTTCCTTCAAACCCATTTAGATTTCACTCATTGCCACAGTTACATTTAGACGTTGCATGCTGGTAAAGAGACGCAAGAAGCAGGTAGGTACAGGTACAAGTAATTTATTGAAGAACACATTGCAGCTATAGGAACCCCACCAGGAGTTATAATGTAACCAACTCAGCTCCAGCTGTAGACTGAAATAGGGACAGCACACACTATTGACATCACACATTCCACATGACTTACAACATTCCATATCAGGCTAGGGCAGAAGACAGTATACCACATAGGTGTGACATTTAGTTTGTTGTGAGTGAGAGCTCACCTGATCCAAATGTGTGAGTCCTACTCTCAATGAGTGAGACTTGAGGTCTCTGAGAATACAGCCAGGCTTCTAACTAGCAATTGACAATTTTTGTAAAATCCTCTGTATCCCTCTTTTTTAGAGATTTAAAGTCGCACTCATTGTGAATAAGACGCACATGTTTGGAGGTTCAGTGAAGCTCTCCCTCACAGCAGACTGAGGGCCAGATGTCCGACCCACCAATTTGCGACTCGCAAATTGCGTCGCATTTGCGACTCGCAAATTGGGATGTACAACAGTGTCTCAGACACTGTTTGCGATTCGTAATGGGGTCCAAATTGCATGCCTCATTAATATTAATGAGGCAGGCGCAATTTGCGACCCCATTAGGAATGGCTAGCACTCACAGGGATGGTGGCCTGCTGGGGTCAGCAGACCACCATGTCTGTGACTGCTTTTAAATAAAGCAGGTTTTTTTAAAATGCAGCCCGTTTTCCTTAAAGGAATACGGGATGGATTTTAAAAAAAGAAAAGGGAAACTTTTCAGTTTCATTTTTTAAGGGCAGGCAGTGTTCCCTGGGACCACTGACTGCCCTTAAAAAATATTTTTTGACCCATTCACAAAGGGGAAGGGCTCCCCTGGGGACCCCTTCCCGTTTGCGAATAGTGTACCACCTACTTGAAGTAGGTGGTAAATTGCGAGTGTTTTGCGACCGCAATTGCAGTCGCAAAACATTCATACATACAAATGCGAGTCGCTATTAGGAAGGGACGCCCTAGGCACGCCCCTTCCTAATGGTGAGTCGCAAACCTCATTTTGCTAATCAGTCAAATTTACTGATTCGCAAAATGAGGTTTGTACATGGCCATGCCCTAAATTGCAGTCGCAAACGGACCGATTGCACGTTTGCAACCGCAATTTAGGGTCATACATCTGGCCCTAAATGTCATGCCTGGTATCAAGAGCAAGACCCTAGACCATAAACTCTAAATGTACATTTGTCCAGGGCTTTGCTGTGTGCAGATTACCTTTTAGGAGATATAGAGGCCTCCGTAAGGGAGTAGGAGATATCTCTCCAGACCCCCTACAGTGGTTAAAGCCTCAGTTTACTGCTTTTCTAGTTTTATACACATTGCAAATACTTTACAGAGGTTTTGCTGTTATCTTATTGCTTTTTTTATTTAATTTCATTTTTTCAATTATGATACTTCTCATGCTGTCATTTATCTCAAGGGTTTTGTGATATCACTGAAAATGACCCAATTTCCATTATGGTCAATTGCACGTAGGTCTCAGTCTACCACAACATTGACTAACATTGGCACCTTGTGCTTTTTGGCACTATTTTCCCTTAAATATTTAAAAAATCATATCTCTGGTTCCCTTTATTGGAATATGCTATTTAGTTCTCACTCATAAGAATTTTCAAAACTTGGGATCTCTGTTTTTATCATGTCAAATCTGTCTCTGTTTAAATAATCATTTAAAAATACGTTATGCAACTTCTACATATTTTTCAAGTTTTTTATTCTTTTATTTACCGTTTAAGTTTATATTTCAAATAGAAAAAATGCCACCTTTTGGAAATTTTCCTACTTATTTTTACCGATCTTGACAGTAAAATGCTGGCCAGTAGAAAATCGTGTTGTCAACTTGTGTTTATGTAGTGTAATTTCCATACCCTGCTACCTTCCCTAGTGTGGAAATCTGCTGCAATTGATGTTTATTAGTATTTAAATGCCAATTTTATTGACATTGGCTTACTATTTTCATTTGCGGCAGATTAGGAGAGCTTTCAAATAAATTGCATAAACACTTGCACTTTATTTATTTATTTTTTTATTTATGGAGTTTTGTAAAGTGCTGACCTGTCTCTTTCCAGACACTTTACTGTGCTCGTGTTTAGACAGTATTTGCTCCACACATAGAATGATTTTAAATTGGTAGGCATCATGAGTTTGGCATCTAGTGTTGGCAAAGTGCAAGCCTCCTGAATCCTACTAATCCCACAACCTCCACCTTTAAAAAAAAAGTTTTTTTATTGAAGTGCAAGCAGACTTGAAGGCAGTACAGATATATTCCAAGTGAGGCACAGAGTCATCACCACATCATCATCATAAGAGGGGTGGTAGGATAGTAGGGGAAACAGAAAGAGGGCTGGAGAGATGGAGGTTGATTGAAGGCAGACAGGATCTACAGTTAGAGTCCTGACAAAATTTGAGATGATTGTGGATTCCACTATGTTTTGTCCCATTTACTGTATTGCTCACTACCTATGACTATTTCTCACCTGACTGTATTGCACCAATCAAGTAAGTCCAACTCTTCTCCAGAAGTGTTTGAAGGCGCTGTACCCTTCTCAATAATTTTTTTATTTGTTTAGAAATAGGGCCGAATGATGCTTTTTAAGTCACAATTTTCAAAATAAGATGGTTCAAAAGGTAGTCGTTATGCAGGGAGTGCTAAAGGGGATATCATGAACCTGTCTGAGACCAATGGCCTGATTTAGAGTTTGGCGTCTGCCAACCTGAAAGTCTGCCCACCTTATTCAGTGTTGGGCGGACCTTCAGTATATCAGCGACAGAGACTACTCCATCTCCACCGCAGACACCCACCTCTGACGGCCGAACGGAGTAAGGGCCGTTGGAGTTTTGTCAAGTTGACCGCCTACTTTAAATCGTAAAGTATGCTATCAAATGGCAGGCTTTCACTGTTCGACATCTCTTACATTGGCAGGAACTGCCATCATGACAGGTCCTGTCAATGCATTAAAAGTTGAGGTGGGCAGGTGAAAACAAGGAGGTTCCTGCGGATTTTTTTTTTTAAAATAAAAAAAACACAGGTTAAAAGTTTGATGTACCGTACCGTCATGCTGATGGAGCCGTCCATCAAACTTTTAATACATTGACAGAAACTGCCTTAATGGCTTTTCCTGCCAATGTAAGAGATGTCTGCTGGACTGGCAGACATCTCTAGATTCGTAGGATGGCTACTCCATGAGGGCAATAAGTATTTTACTCCATCGACATGATGAAGTAACGATCGTTCTCAGCAGTCTAAAATGGCCTCCCTAGTCATAAAACATTTTGCAAGTCAAACTGTGTGTGTAAAATGTGGCAACTGCAAAAGGAAGCGCAGATTCTGATTCACAGGTTCAGGATCAGTGGATTTGATTGTGATGATTGCACTTAAGCAGTCAAGTATTCACTAGATGGGGAGATATTCCAAAGTCACAAAATATAAGAGAAAATGTGTTTTTATGGAACTGCCACACTTGTTGGCTGTGCATATGTGAGCAACACATGCAGTTATGACTGTGGGTATTCACAAACATGTGCAATAACTTGTACCCCACTCATTAAACTTCCAAATGTATCAAGTGGAGCAGTATATGAATGAAGAGCCACTTTTTTCTTGGGATGTAACACAATTGGTTTATTTGCTTAGAAAAAAATGTTCACGCAAAGAAAATGACTGATTCTCCAGTCTGCAGACAAACCTTATATGGTCACACAAGATTTAAATATATGCAGTCCCTTTAAACAGGGATGAGGCATGCATGCACCTCACACACTTTACCCTGACAGTGTTCAGCAAGGTGAGCGGGTGAATAAAAGGAGCTTCTTGCATTCAGGCCAGGCACTCCCAGTGGTGTAACGAAACTTGAGGGTCCCCCCCTGCAAAGTACATGGAGGGGGTCCCCCACTCTCCGGACCCAGTTAGGAGCTTTCAGGCAAGTGATCCACTGCCCGGGCACAGTGCCGGAGGGGGCCCTCTGCAGCTCTCCCCACCCCACTCCCCCCCCACCCGCACCGTGGGGGCTGCGGGGGTGTTTTGTTACGCCACTGGTTCACTCCGGATCTCATCACTGGTGTAATCCTATCCATGTGTGCTAGATGCTGTGCTACTCTGCACGCTCTTAGCTATGGACATCGCATTGGGGCTAAGTGGGTGAAGAAATGACCTACTCACACCAATAAGTCTGCGAACAATGTGGTAGTGGTGCTACCCAGGATGCTATGCCTGCATATGGCTTCATTTTCACTGCCACTCGGCCTAGTGAAGGGGTCTGAAAGCGGTAGATAGCCCAGCTCACAAAGTGTCTTGTATCAACAAAAAGGTATATACTCTTTTTTCTGATGCTTAACAACACAGAAGTGGAGGCCTGAATTCACTCTGCTCACCAGAAGATCACAGTTTATGAATGATGTGTTGCACTATGTAAGGAATGGCAATGGGAATCAACTGACATTTTTCATGCATTGCAGCTAACCAAGAACATGAAGGCAGGGTTTATGTGATCCAGGGGTATCAGTATGACATGCTATGCCATCTCTTTCTTAGAGAATATCAAATAAGTCTCTGAAGAAGTCTAATTTCTGTAAAGTGAGTGATGACATGCTAAAACATTTTCTGGGGGAGCATACTAGATCAGAGCAATAATCTAGCAGCAGATGGATAACATAAACATATTTAATAGTAGTCAAAATAGCCAGTGTAAATAACATTTGCTCAAAGGTGGGATTATTGCATCTGCTATATATATATATATATAACGAATGGCCTGAAGCACAGTGGCTATACAAAATGGAACAGGAGATGGCCTTCTGTTGTACTCTTACAAATGGCTCAGCGGGTAAAGCATGGACAACAGCAATAGTGATCCAGCGGGTTACTAGCAACAAGCATTCATACACTGAATACTCACCTGGGCCCATTCATTCATACTAACTAGCAATCACCGCTGGGGGGGGGAAATCAGTTGTACTCTTTATCAAAATCCCTGCTACCAATTACCTTTCCTGATTGAAGAGTAATGACTTACCAATGGACCTTTGATAACTGGGGAAAAAATGAGAATGTACAAAACATAATTTTCATTAACCACCTGAAATAACCACTGACTCAGGAAGTTTTTAAAATGTTTATCTGAATTCTTTAGCAGAGTAAATTATAATCCACATAATACTTAATTGCATATCAAGGAGGAAGCACACTATTGTCACCTATTGATCACAAATGACGGTACCTCAGAAAGGAGAAGATAGAGACAGCAGTACAAACTAAAGATTACGCATTTATAGTTACCTAAAGGTGTGAAAACCAAACCCCTTGGCCAAGTAGTTGGAAAGAGGGTCCCCAAGAAAGGATGAAGACCAAGACCTCCGGACCAGATTCAGGACAGGATAGATGACCTCTCTACCAACGACGCCTGCGTCGTTCCCCTCTCTGACACTTCGTTCCTCCTCGATTCTTCCGTGTCTTCTTTCTAATGGAATCCGCCGCCCCCACCTCAGGACCTCTTTGGACAGCGGTTCAGTCTGCAATCGATCAGCTCGTTCTGTGGTCCTAAAAGCGCTGTGCTGCTCCTAAGCTGTGCACCCTATGCGCCTCAAGCTGTGCTGAGCTAAGCTCTGTGCATCCTAATGCTAACTAATTAGCTAAATCTATATCTATTATACCCTTCTATGCCCATGTATCTCCCATTAATGTTTCAAAATTATGGGCCCACTATTTCTGATTGGACAGGGACAGGGGGTTGATCCTTACACCACATTAATATAGTCAACTTTCTTAAGCCCATTGTTTTAAAAATACCTCCCCTCTCAATTAATACATTTGCTTTATTTCCCACCCATCTCACAACGATTTTAATACAAAGTATATACAAAATGTATCAATTTGTAGGACATTTCGGTTGAACTGTGAAGGTGATCAGCGGGTCATGTCCTTGGACATCTTCCAAGTTGACTTCATCGCTTTGCTTTGTTAGTTTTCAGAGCGCATGCGCAGGTCACATGGCTCTCGAGCTGCTGTTCAGTTAACCCAGGCCCATTTTACGAACTAATAGCAATCAAAGAAGAAACATATTAAAATCAAAAATAAATGTTTTCACTATATACCCCCTACTTCTACTCTATTCCCATTTAATTATAAAAATCTATCCCGCATTAGTAGCATTAGAATACCACATTATTAATTGCAGCAACGCAAAGCTTTAGCATGTGAGAACATTAAGCGGCCATTTTAACATACACTGCGCAGAAGCAAAAAGTTTCCCTCCAAGCAAAGAAAGACGTCATACCACGTGACATGGTTGACACATGCGCAGTATAATTCCCGCGTTTTAGCGGCCATTTTGGATTAGACAAGGATTACTTATTAGTGGGAAACACATAGGCAAGCATCTTCTAGATAAAATGTAGTGTTTGCACATTATTAATAAAGACATTACAAGGTTTTAGTACACATTAATAAATACTGTGAGAAGATTGTTTTCGAGCAAGTCTCATTGTGAGTCCTTGCTCCATCAATCCCCTCTCTGATGGCGTTTCTGAGCCATCAAAATTACCCACAACCAGATGCTAACTTCTAGCATATTTCTGTCACATTTTCAATTTTACACTGTCTATTTTTATCCTTTCCTTTCAGTTTCTGGTAAATTTCACTTCTCAGGTCCTCTAATTCAATCTCTTCAAACTTTCTTTTCTTACCTCTTCCTGTTACCCTATATGTTTCCTTCTTTCTACAACGTTTGCACCATATCATTATTGACAATATTGTTATTGCTATCCCTACTAAGGGTACTATTATTTTACCTATAAATCCTTTCCCTATATTAGTAAACCAGGTACCAATTGACGTAATACTATTTGTCAATCTTTCCCATACATTATCAACTTCCAGTGGTTTCAGTTCATTCTCAAGTTTTGTTATATTCTTTATATATGTTCCGATTTCTGCACCTTTGTCCGGAATATACGTGCAACAATGTTTCGTTTTCAACAATTTACAGACTCCGCCCTCTTTTGCTAACAATATATCAAGAGCAAGTCGATTTTGCATAACCATAGATCTAATCGCAACCATTTCCGCATTAATCATTAGAAATCCTCCAGCAGTATCCGTTGATAAACGATCAACCACTGTAGACAATTTACATATTCTCCTTGAGTTCAGAACTACTCCCACTGAAGGTATCAATGCACCAAATATGTCACCTACAATTTCTGAAAAACTAGCTCTTTTACTACGTGTTAATTCACTATTATTTTCATTGCTCCCAGTGTTTCTTTTTATGTGGTATACCTTTGGAAAAACTATTCCAAAATAACAGCTTCCATACCACCGTGCAGGAAGCCTAAAGTAAGCCTTATTCCCACACACATAATATATTCCAGGAAAAACTGAATCTGTTCCTCCTTTTAGTTCCCAACCTCCAAGAATCAAGAAATTATGTTCACATTCACTGGTACCAATAAAAACATTGTTATATTCAGTCTTTAACCTATGAAGACAAATTTTCCCTGTCTTTACAAAATCTAGAGCCATAGCAGCTTGAGCCTTGCCAGGTGTATAAATACCCTCTTTCTCAGCCCAAGGTGGAAGATGAGCCTTTTGCTCAGTCGCTTTCTTTTGGAAATTCTGTCTTCTATTTTCTACTAAGTTTAAAAATATCTTTTCTTCTTCATGTAATGAACATGTTAGATTGCTTCTATGTGCGTGTGTTATGTCTATCGACTTCATTGTTAAGAAAAATTCTCCCATAAATTGTGCATCTTGACTACTAAGCACTGGGTTCAGATTCTTTCGAATAGGAACCTCTGAAAATATCACATCTATATTTGAATAATAATACTGAAGTTTCCCTGTTCTATAAAATAAACTAGTTAGTACACTGCATGATATACCATAAGTTAAAGGCAAATGATGATATGTTAGACCCTCTGCTACTGATTCGGGTAACTTCATACAAACATAACAGTCACTAACTTCCATTGTATCTACGTACTGAAACAATAATTTAGTAAAAACATTTAAATTAGTATCGTTATCTGTTACAACGTGATGAAAATCATGTTCATCCTCTGCTTCTATTTCTACTCGATCACTTTTCAAATGATCTATCCTTCCCTTTGTGTCGTTGTTATTCTTTTTGTCCATTATCATAAGGTAAGGAATTGCTACAATCACAACTAACCACACTATAAGCACCACTACCAGACTACATATGCATATAGCACAGCATCTTTTACAACATTTCCGTTTCGGTCTCCCAGAAACTCTGTCGTCAGCCATTTTTGACTAAGAAGGTTTCTCTTCTTTTCTTTTCCCTCAAATTTTAACGTTATCAAGGTGGTTTCACTTCTTTTTCATAAGTCAGTTCTGCACTTGTTCCTTCGTCACCACTTTCACTTGTCTCTGAACTTTCGCAGTCTTCGAGAATTATATAAGTCCAATCAGGACCTTTAAACTTATTGTTCACGACTTTCAATCTTTTTCTTTTTCTTTTTTCAGCCCCACTTGTTTGTCCAGATAAGCTTGTTACTTCATTTACTTGTTCTGGGTCTTCACTTCGTGTTACTATGTGGTATTTCACTCTTTTAATGACACTAGGCCAATGATCCCCTTTTCTGACTTTCTTTGTTCGCACTGTATCTTCACTTTTCCAAAAACTCCTTTATTTTCAAGGTGTGGCACAAATTGTTTGTCCTTAATTTCAGTTTCCCACTCTATCTGCTCTTCTTCAGGTCTTATTGATGTCTCTTCAGTTGCCTGAATGGGAGTCTCTGCTAACTGGCCCTGTTCAGGATTGACGTTTTCGTGCTTGACGCTTTCTTGTTCGATGTTTTCTTGGTTTTCTTCTCCCTGAACATGTTTTTCTTGTCCTAACTGGTTCTGATCAGGGCTTATTGCACTCTGTACTTCTGCAGCCTGACCGCGTTCTTCTAAACCTGTCTGTCCCTGCTCAAATTCTGTTGTTTCGTTGTCAATTTGAGCCCAATTTCCTTTCCCTATCTGGGCCTGCTCAGGTTCTCTTATTGTTTCAATCTCCTTATCCTGAGCTGGTTCTTCTTCACCTATCTGGTCCTCTCTAATTTCCTCCAATCTGGCTCTGCTCCTTGTTTTGATGAAGACTTCAGGTATATCCACCACTGGTATCCAGTCCTGACTTGTGCTCGGTTGTTTTTCTTCAGCTACTTCCGAATCTATCACTTGGGATTCTTCAGCTGTCCAACCTCCAGCTTCCTCAGCTATTGATGCTGACTGAGGATCTTTTTCTTCAGGAGCTGGCACCCTTTTGGTGTGGCTTACATGAATCCAATTAGGCAAGCCTGCACATTTCACTGCTGTGTTTGTAACCAATATAACCTGACAAGGTTCTCCCCACCTTGGTGATAAGCACGTTTCTCTGGTGTGATGCTTCACTACCACCCAATCTCCGGGGTTCAGATCATGCTCTTGTTCAGGCTGCCTGGAAACTGCGTCTTCTCCAACCTGGTGAGAGATAGAACGCACTAGGTCAGCCAATGCTTTGCAATAATCTAGAACCATGTCATCAGTTATGTTCAGCAGTTTATTTCCAGGTACATGGGCTTGTCTCATTGCTCTTCCCATGATGATTTCATGTGGACTCAATCCTGTATTTCTATCAGGAATGCTTCTGAGTCCCATTAAGACAAGAGGCAATGCATCTGGCCAATCCAACGATGTGGATGCACACATTTTTGACAATCTTGATTTTATTGTGCCATTCATTTGTTCAACCACTCCAAAAGCTTCTGGGCGGTACGCACAGTGCAATTTTTGTTCAATTTTAAATGCTTCACAGATTATTCGAATTACATCATTATTAAAGTGACTTCCTCTATCGGATTCCAAAGTTACTGGGAAACCGAACCGTGGAATGAGTTCTCGTAACAACAGTTTTGCAACTGTTATGCTGTCATTCCTCCTGGTAGGGTAAGCCTCCACCCACCTTGAAAACAGACACACTATGACAAGTACATATTTCAGTCCTTTACATGGTGGCAACTGAATGAAATCTAACTGCAATCTCACAAATGGACCCTCTGCCTTTCCAATTTTTCCCAAACCAATTACTGTTCTCCTTCCTGGATTATTCATTTGGCAAGTTAAGCACCTCTGGCAAAGACTCTGTGCTGCAGCCCTAAATTTTGGATTGTACCAACTTTGTCTGAAAAGTCTAATCATGGCATCTCTCCCTACATGTGTGTCTCCGTGATACATTCTGGCCATTTGTGAAATCAGGCAATCAGGCATGACTGGTCTGCCATCTTGATAAACCCACACATCATCATCTGTTCTTCGTGTACACCCTATTTTTATCCAAACATCCTTTTCACTCTCTTCAGCATCATCCTGCAATCGTCTCACATCATTCCATGTTTCAGGTGTTGAACATAGCATAAGTTGGTAGCTGATTCCCATCCTTTTGACTTTTCTGTTTACTGCCAATCTGTTTCTGGCACAGTGTTGAGCAATTAGGTCTGCGTATCTGTTACCGGCTACCACCCAATCATCTCCTGACTGGTGTGCGGCACATTTCACCACTGCCAATTCTTTTGGTAATTGTATTGCCTCCAACAATTCCTTTACAAACTGCACATTTTTGATTGGGGATCCTGAAGAAGTCATGAAATCCCTCTGCATCCACAGTTGGCCAAAATCATGCACAACCCCGTACCCATATTGACTGTCCGTAAATATGGTTACTTTTAAATTTTTCCCAATTTTGGAGGCTTTAATCAAAGCAATTAATTCAGCTACTTGTGCAGATTTGACTCCTGGTAAATAGGATGCTTCGACTATTCCAGAAAGTTCACATACAGCATAAGCTGCACTCAATTTGCCATCTTCATGCCTTAAGCATGAGCCGTCCACAAACAGCTCCTTGTCTGGGGTTTTCAGAGGCATTTCCTGTATGTCAGGACGCGGTTTGGTACACAACTCTGTGACTTGCAAACAGTCATGTTCTGTGTCATCCTTAACTTCTTCACTATATGGATCTGGTAATAGTGTAGCAGGATTTACAATTGTGCATCTAGCTATGGTCACATTTTCAGCTCCTAGAATTATTCGCTCATATCTTGTCATCCGACTAGGTGTGAGATGCTGAGTTCTAGTTCTTGTCAACAGGATCACAACTGCATGTGGGACGAACACTTTAACAGGATGTCCCATTACTATTGACTCGCTTTGTTCAATGCTCATACATGTAGCAGCTACTGCTTTTAAGCAGCCTGGCAATGCTGCAGCCACTGGGTCCAATGTAGCAGAAAAATATGCTATAGGACGCCTGTCTAGTCCATGTCTTTGGGTTAGGACTGAAAGTGCACAACTTTCTCTTTCATAGCAAAAAAATGTAAATTCTTTTGTATAGTCAGGCATGCCCAGGGCAGGGCAGGTGCCTCACACAAAGCATTTCTTAATTTAACAAATGCACTGGCACTTTTATCATCCCATTCAACTGGATCTTTTGCTTTCTTTTTGGTTAACTGAATTAAAGGCTTCGCTAGTAGTGAAAACCCTACAATCCATTGTCGACAGTATCCTACTATTCCTAGAAACATTCTCACCTCTCTTTGTGTTACTGGCATTTTCATTTGCTTAATTATTTTTATTCTTTCAGAGGTTATTCTTCTCTTTCCTCTTTCAATTTGGTGCCCCAAATATTTAACTGCCGTTGTACAAAATTGTAACTTTTCAGGTGACACTTTGTGTCCTTCCTCAGCCAAATGGTTGAGTAATGCAATTGAATCTGCGACACAATCGTCATGGGTTCTTGATGTCGTCTATATATTGCACCAAGACTGAACTTCTGGGCATTACTAATTTTTCTAGGCACCTTTTCAGTATCTGATTAAAAATGGAGGGAGTTTCTGTGTACCCTTGAGGAACACGATTCCACACATAAACATGATTTTCGAATTTGAACGAAAACAAATACTGACTATCTGGATGCAATGAAATTGAGAAAAATGCTTGGCACAGATCAATTACGGTAAACCATTCTGCATTCCATGGTATCTGGTATAGGATCACTGCAGGATTTGGTACTATAGGACAACAAGGTACCACAATTTTATAAATTTTTCGCAAATCCTGAACGATCCTATATTTTCCACTAGGCTTTTTCAACCCCATGATTGGCGAATTACAAGGGCTACTCATGACTTCTTTTAATATACCTTGTTTCACCATTCTGCCAATTTCTTCAGTAACTCCTACTTTTACTTCAGCACTCATTTTATATTGTCTGGTATTCGGGAAAATTGCGCCTTCTTTTACTGTTATTTTTACTGGGTCTATATTTGCCATCAGACCTACTTCTCTTCCAGTAAAATCCCATACTTTTGAGCTCACTGTAGTTTTTAACTCCTCTGGTAATTCATCTTTGGTTATCAAGGAGAACATTTCATCTACCTCTGTACCTTGCTTGGCTATCATGAATTTGTACACATGATCTTAATCCGGGGTCTGTATTGCAACACCATCCGGCGTGCAGAAAATAGTGCAGTTCATTTTGCACAGTAAGTCTCTGCCCAGTAAATTTACTGGACTAGAATCACACACCACAAATTGGTGCATTTCTCGGAAGTTTCCTATTCTCACTTCCATGGGCTCAGTAAGGGGTGTTCTAATCTTTTGATTTGCTACACCTACAACTTGGATAGCTTCTCCAGAGAGAGGGAGGTTTGGGATGTCTGCTGTTCTTACAGTAGAATGGGTAGCACCAGTGTCCAACAGAAAAGTGATTTCATTACCTTTTACTTTCCCTTCAACATATGGACCTGACTGATCTACCGGCAAGGATGCGCCAAGTACGCATTCCTTTTCCCCCTCTCTTAGGCACCATCATTGATAATCATATTGATTAAAATCATCCTGTAAAAGAAACTGTGAAGTTACATATTCATTCTTACCACTTCCTCCTTGATATCCGACGTCTGTACCGTGCTTTGCTCTGCTTACATTACCCTGTATAGGGGCAGGTGGCAACTGACTCTGAGGATTTATACCCTGCTGTGAGTCATTCTGCGTCTGTGGATGTAAATTATGATTTGGGCCATTATTATTTTGAATCTTTTTACATTCGTTCTTCCAATGTCCCAACTTTCCGCATCCATGACAAGGAAATTTCTTTTTAGCCTCTTCTCTACTCATTCGTCCTCTTACCTTTCCACCATTCCCTGTGTCACCATTCGTTCCAGATTCTTTTCCCTGACTTTCAGATGGATTATCCAAATTAATTCCCTGTCGCTCAGCCATTTTCACTTGGGCCCACATCACCTTTTCTTGTAGTTTCTTATGTCTATCTTCAATGTCATCTCCACAATATTTAGCATATTTCAAAATCTCATCAATAGGCTTTCCCTGCCAGCATAACATGTGTTGCTTAATCATTTGACAAATCTCTGGTTTTAGACCGTAAACATATCGATAGACAAACTGACTCATATTTTTGTCTCCAATATCCTCAAAACCGCTATACTAATTGAACACGTGTAACAGACGTTCATAGTAGGCATGTACCGATTCATTTGCTTCTTGGGTAGTTCTGTCTATTTTCACCCAATCTGTTTCTTTCAGTGGTATTTTCCCTTTCAAATAAGTTAGAACCTGTTGATACTTTTTCATCACATCATTTGATGGAGCACCTGTCTTTGGATCTCTGGGATACTCTTCACTAGGCCAATCGATTGTAATTTTACAGTCTGTCCATAAATCGGCAGGTACCACTATGTCAAACAAACCATCTAGGTCCTTTAACAAAACCTTTGAAACCTTCACAAACCTCTCAACTTGCTTGTACCATTCAATTGGTTTTTCTCTCAATTTTGGAAAATCATTTGTAAATGACAAAATGTCTTGCCTGCTCCATGGGACATGGACGTAACCTCCTCCTGGAACTTCCTGCATCGGGTACATCAGTTCTACCTTTCCTGCTTCCTTCAATAAATTCTCAGATGTCGTTCTATTCGAACGTGCTTCTTCCTTTTTCTTTGTCCATCTAGTTTTCCATTTATCCAATTCTCCCCATTTCTGTAAAACTGACATTAATTCTCTAACTTGTAATTTTCTACCAGATGTATTCATATTTTCTAAGTCTTTGTCAGTAAATTCTGCTCTATATGGTTTCTGTAGTACCTTTGACTTTCTTATTTCAATTCCCATCTCTGAGGCCAAATCCGTTAATTTTTCATGGAATATGTTTACATTTCTGGTTATGCTCCTACATACGAACAATAGTTTTTCTTCACTGTAGGTATTTAGACGATCTACTCCTACATTGCCTGCTATCATTTCTTCTAACTTGACTTTTAATTTATAAATGTCCAAAATCTTTGGGTGTGAACTCTGTCTATTCCTTGTGCCCATCTTTCTAAGTCTTCTGGAGTTACTACTGTTGCACTTTTAGGTCTGAAGATGTGATTATATTTACATCCTTTGAGCAACCAGGTGTGACTCTTCTGGGGGTGCTATTTACGGAGTCTCGAATAGGTAAATCCATTAGTGAAATCATAGATTCACTATCACTGATATGATCATCAATTATTACAGCTTCATGTTTAGGAATATCCACAGGTGTAGTCATAGCTAGAGGTTTCGGGCAATTTACTTTGTCGCCATAATAAGGGACCACAGGACCAATGGTTACAGGTATGGTCGGGGAATCAGGATGTACATTTAACTGTGTTATTTTCTGTATTAATTCTGCTCCGTTTCTGTCTAAAGCCTCTCTTTCCTTATCCTGAAGTACCCTATTAACTGGTGGATTATGCAGTACTTGAGGTACCAATGGTGTTCTCAAAATTGGTGCACTTGGGGTACATCCACCTAGCCCTTCCTGGTATGGTGGAGGATTCTTTAATATTTCTTCCATAAATTCGTCTTCGGATTCTCCAAACCCTGTCATGTGTTTAGTGTTTTCTTTGCATTTGCTCCCTAGCTGTTCATCAGCCATGAATACTGGATACAAACCCTCGGTAAGCATCGCTCGTCTCCACTGTTTCATCGGACTTTCTCTTGTCTCATTTTGGTGTCTAGGGAAAAATCCCCTATAACCCCTATTGCTTCTAGGTCTATCACGTTCAAATGCTTCTGTTTCCCATTCCTCTAGGGCTTCGTACTGCGTTAGTCTTGGTCTGGGTTCGAATTCATTCATTCTCATTCTTAGATTTTGAAGAATTCTCCCATTGAAAGTACCATTCTCTGGGAAAGCTAATATTCCGTCATCTTTTGTGTATTCTATCCAATTTTCTAACCATACACAAGTATGATAACCCCTCTCCATCATCATGAATGAGGCGGGCGTTTTTGCTGGTGGAATGAGAATTCCTTCCCTAGTTTTAATTGGCTTATCCTTCTTAAAATAATTCTTAATCTTTTGCAGGAATGACAATTTTCTCTTTTCTCCGTACATTTTGGGTAAATATCTGTTTATTGAATTATATTCTGCAAAACCTAGGAATCTCCTGTCTGGACGTGTTCCTATTAAAGTCGGATCGCGTTTCCACATATAATCTACACTGTCCACTAAGATTTCGACTTCTATTCTGACAATCAATCAAATTCAGGCTTACGATTGTCTCGGAACCAATCCTAGCGCGGCTTTTCTGTGACGTCTGTCTGACGACCCCTCCTTTACAATCTGCGCTTCTCTGTCCCTCGCTGTGTTGACCAATCCCAGCGCGGCAACTGTGACGTCAGTATTACTCCTGACTACTGACCCCTCCTTTACAAGCTTGCTCCACACCCACTGTTTCAACCAATCCCAGCGCGGTGTTTGTGACGTCAGCTTCTACTCCGGCAGCTGACCCTCCCTTTACAAAATTCGTACGCAAAACTCTATTTTCTCAACACTTCTTATTAAAATTCAGTAACAACATAAAAACATTCGCTATCTTGTCAGTTTCCCTAAATTGAAAAGGATAGATTTCTCACACTTAGTAAAACCCTTCCATTTACTAGACATACACTACGAGTAAAACCCTTCCGTTTACTCTTCACGTAAGCTTCGGAAATACCTGCTACTCCTTCAATGTTACCCTTTCACCATTTTCACCAACGTATTCCTTTGCTGTCACTCACACACACACACAGAGTCCCTAACAAGTACTGATAGTCCTGCGTAACTTTTCAGTACTATTTCTGCCTGACAGATAACCTCACAGCAGTATGGCTTCCACTTACCATCCGCTATTCAAATTCCCCGGGGATTTCTAGACAACATAAAACAAAACTTTAAACACAAACGGATGTTAGTTCATAAAAATAAAATTCTCATTACCCAATTAACAAAGTAAAACCATCCTCTGATAGCCAGAAAACTGATCCGGCGGGTTACTAGCAACAAGCATTCATACACTGAATACTCACCTGGGCCCATTCATTCATACTAACTAGCAATCACCGCTGGGGGGGAAATCAGTTGTACTCTTTATCAAAATCCCTGCTACCAATTACCTTTCCTGATTGAAGAGTAATGACTTACCAATGGACCTTTGATAACAGGGGATAAAATGAGAATGTACAAAACATAATTTTCATTAACCACCTGAAATAACCACTGACTCAGGAAGTTTTTAAAATGTTTATCTAAATTCTTTAGCAGAGTAAATTATAATCCACATAATACTTAATCGCATATCAAGGAGGAAGCACACTATTGTCACCTATTGATCACAAATGACGGTCCCTCAGAAAGGAGAAGATAGAGACAGCAGTACAAACTAAAGATTACGTATTTATAGTTACCTAAAGGTGTGAAAACCAAACCCCTTGGCCAAGGAGTTGGAAAGAGGGTCCCCAAGAAAGGATGAAGACCAAGACCTCCGGACCAGGTTCAGGACAGGATAGATGACCTCTCTACCAACGACGCCTGCGTTGTTCCCCTCTCTGACACTTCGTTCCTCCTCGATTCTTCCGTGTCTTCTTTCTAATGGAATCCACCGCCCCCACCTCAGGACCTCTTTGGACAGCGATTCAGTCTGCAATCGATCAGCTCGTTCTGTGGTCCTAAAAGCGCTGTGCTGCTCCTAAGCTGTGCACCCTGTGCGCCTCAAGCTGTGCTGAGCTGAGCTCTGTGCACCCTAATGCTAACTAATTAGCTAATTCTATATCTATTATACCCTTCTACGCCCATGTACCTCCCATTAATGTTTCAAAATTATGGGCCCACTATTTCTGATTGGACAGGGACAGGGGGTTGATCCTCACACCACATTAATATAGTCAACTTTCTTAAGCCCATTGTTTTAAAAATACCGCCCCTCTCAATTAATACATTTGCTTTATTTCCCATTCGTCTCACAACGATTTTAATACAAAGTATATACAAAATGTATCAATTTGTAGGACATTTCGGTTGAACTGTGAAGGTGATCAGCGGGTCATGTCCTTGGACATCTTCCAAGTTGACTTCATCGCTTTGCTTTGTTCGTTTTCAGAGCGCATGCGCAGGTCACATGGCTCTCGAGCTGCTGTTCAGTTAACCCAGGCCCATTTTACGAACTAATAGAAATCAAAGAAGAAACATATTAAAATCAAAAATAAATGTTTTCACTGTATACCCCCTACTTCTATTCTATTCCCATTTAATTATAAAAATCTATCCCGCATTAGTAGCGTTAGAATACCACATTATTAATTGCAGCAACGCAAAGCTTTAGCATGTGAAAACATTAAGCGGCCATTTTAGCATACACTGCGCAGAAGCAAAAATGTTCGCTCCAAGCAAAGAAAGACGTCATACCACGTGACATGGTTGACACATGCGCAGTATAATTCCCGCGTTTTAGCGGCCATTTTGGATTAGACAAGGATTACTTATTAGTGGGAAACACATAGGCAAGCATCTTCTAGATAAAATGTAGTGTTTGCACATTATTAATAAAGACATTACAAGGTTTTAGTACACATTAATAAATACTGTGAGAAGATTGTTTTCGAGCAAGTCTCATTGTGAGTCCTTGTTCCATCAATAATCAAAAGGAGCCAATACCTAGTCTAAATTGGGGACGAAGCTTTCGGCAGAACCCAGCATGTCACTGAATCAGCTCTACTGGCAATAATCAATGAGCTAAGATCGATCCTTGACCCGGGGGGATGAACGCTCTTGTTCTATTAGATCTCTCTGTAGCTTTTTATTATCCTGTCTCCTATTCCATACTATTTGGCAGACTGTGGGAGTTTGGAAAGAGAGACAATGTAACAAAATGGTACAGAACCCGATGTATGGTCTGTCCTCCTTTTGAATCTCCTCGTCATACTATTGGGTGTGGAGTGCAGCAGGGTTCACCACTCAGCCCTACCCTATTAACATATATATTGCTTCTTTAGCCAAATTTGTTAGCACCTACAGGCAGAGTTTGATGTCCTATGAGGACAATACCCACATTGTTGTTGGCAAGAGCAGACAACTGGTGCAGTTAGATAATATGTTTAAAAAACAATGCTTTAGCCTATAAAAATGTAATCAACTTTAAATGACAGCTCTTGGTGCCAATCAAAATTCTGCCAGTATTACATAGTTTCATCTTCCCATTCTAAACATTTAGCAGAAACGTGGACGGTGATGTTGTGTGTGATCTAATTAAGACCAAGACATGGTCATTCACATGCCCATCAGTCAGCAAGTCATGTAATGCAAAGTGTCAGAAAGAGGCACAGACGATGCCACTGCGGTATTGTACGGAGCCACAAAGTTTCCAGGTTTCCCCATGCCTGACTAGCAGCAAACCCCCACGTTGCCAGTGGTGCAGCGTAAAGTTGCCCACTTTTTACATGTCACAAAACCCAAACATTACTGACTCTTGACACACAAAATGAACGTGCACTTTGTATACAAACTTTGTTAGGGTTTTGCAGATCATACATCACAAGTACTGTATTGCATTATACAAAGTCGGATGGCGACAATACAACATTAATGTACTTGCGTATCTGGACCCCAAAGGCAGCAAACACTTCCCTCCCTCCTCTGACCACCTCCTCCATGAGTCAGTACAAACTCATACATTCGTTAGCGAAGAGTGATATGTCTGTGTACGCTAAGGAAAAGTGCAAGATAGTGAGTGCTCATCTCTGAACCGTGCATGTCAGCTTTTGCAAGTATCAGGGGGTCTCCAGAGCATCAATGAACAGGGCCGGCTTTAGCGCTGGTGGCGCCCTGTGGGACAATGTCTGTTGGCGCCCCCCCAATGACCACCTCTGCCACGGATTCCCTCACTACTGCCCTTTAACAGTGCACCTCAAGTCTCCAGAACCACTGTCTCTCGGATTCATTTAGTTTTATAGCACCACTCATACCAGTGTAAGGTGTCAGAACACTTTACATCACACACACGTTGCACAGAGACAATCAAAGGTGTGTAAATCAGTGTTTAGGAAATGTTACATCAGACAGGACTACAAGGTGTAGTGTAGGAGTAACATGTCATTGATACTGGTAGGCAATATAGTTTAAGAGTCCTTATTTTGGAAAAGCACAAATTCAGAATTTAAAATGTAACACCATTGTTAGGGGTTCTCTTTAATAACAAGAATTGTTTTCCACCCAAGTGAACCCTTTTGGCAAGTTTAGGTTAATGAAAGACTGGGCAAAATAACATATAGCTCTAACATATACCTTGCAGTTTACACAGCTCTTTGATGACAATTAATAGCTCAATGTTCTATATTACGATTTTGACTTACAAACGACAAGTAACAAAAGGATCTCTCTTACAGAAGCATTAACCCACTGACCTATTTACATTACATGCACTTTGTTATCTGCATGGTACATGTTCTTAGCAGCAGGCATTTTAACCCTCTGCGCTACCTTTGGATGAGTCAAAACTTCCACTAGGCAAACCTCTGGTCTCTTTTCAGGAACACGATAAATCACCGGAGTTATCTTGACATTTTATTTGATGCCTACAAAAATTGCTGGGGGCCAGGAACGCGCCAGCAGGTTGGTGCTTTTAAAATGATAATATTACTTGTAAAAATGACGCCCCCACCCCAAGTCAGCGGCCGGTGCGGTGGCACCGATCGCACTGCCCTAGAGCCGGCCCTGTCAATGAGGGCCCAGTTCGCCTTGCCGTGGATCTAGGTTTGGTGATCCTGCTGGCGTGGCTTTGGGGCTGTTTGATTCCGGGCTGGTAAAACTGTCTACCAGCGTTTCCCAAGCCCTGTCTGCTTCTAGAGTGCCCCATCCCGCATCTAGCGTCTTGAAGGAGCAATCTCCCCCACAGCTTGCCCACTTTTCCATTTCTCTTCTCGATGCGATTATTCAGGCACCTCCCAGCGACTTCCAGTTCCTTGTAATTTTGCATTTGGCCAAAATGTACGCCAAGTCTTGAAATTAGCTTGTGGCTTTAGTTTTAGATGCATGTACCCTGGGAGACAGTGGCCCGGGGAGCAGGGAACCTTCCTCTCAATGACGGCCGCAATTGTAGCAATAACCTCCTCCAAAAAAGTGTGCAGCAATGGGCACTCCCAGAACATATGCAGAATATGAGCTTTCCTCTCCTCAGCAACTGGGTCAGGCTGCCTCAGCTAGGTAGAAATACCTGCCAATCCTTTCTGGGGTAAGATATGATCTATGAAGCACATAGTAATTAATTAATTTGAAACATGCGTTCCTGGAGATTTTCGCATTCGTTCTAGAATAATGCCCCAGTCCCTGACTGTGACAGGGAGTCCCACATCCTCCTCCCACTGATTTCGCAGGCACTCCAGCGGCTGTTTGAAATCAGTGCGTATATATATATATATTCACTGAAAAAACCATAGGTTTCAGGCACGTTATAGTTAGTTGGACATTTCACTCGTACAAAACCATAGAAATTCCACCGTTATAGTTAGTTCAGCTAACTATAACTCACGCCCCCGCAATGCACTGCTGATGACGTCACATATTACATCATTCATGACATGGTCAGTGACATCACTGATGACATCACTGATGACATCTCAAATGACATTACTGATGACATCACTGACGACATCATCCACGTGAAAATCTGATGCACCTCCTCACACTCTAATATAACCTTTCATACACCAGTTCCACCATCTATCTGTGTCTGTATGTTCATTATGTATGCAAGATGCCGCCCCTGGGCCCTACCACATTACATTGTGCTGTGGACAGCGTATGCAACCATGTTACCTCTGGCAGTGGGGAAAACTTCGGTTATGTAACTTTCTCTCGGTCATTGTACAAGTACGTACGTAGAGACTGGATCATTAGAGTACTGCAAGGAGAGTGTATAGTGAATTTATAAGTGCTTGGGGATTGGCGGAGTAATTGTATAAGTACATATGTTGGCGCAGCCTAACCCCGAACACAAGCTTGGCTCTAATTGGCTGCCCTCCAAGTGCCAAAAACTGAAACTTGAACTTTGCATGGCCCTGTATTGCTACAGCTGCAACACTCCACTGAATGTGCAATAAACATTCATATCCACACAGATGTGTCATGTCCACCATCTTTCATGTGTGGAACTATGGATGAATGTAGGGTCAGTGATTCCCCGTACCTTCCATGTTGGCTATGTTGTGGGACTTGGCTCACAGAGTGACACATTGGCGCTTGCGACGCGGGTGACGTCAGCACTACAACAGGGACACCCGTATCAGTTGATTCCTCATACAGCCCAGGATGGAGCCACGCCCATAGCTCCGGAGTCATTCTTCACAGCCTCACGCAGGACTGGCATACGCCAGGCCAGCCCACTCCGCTTGCGCTTACAGGGAAGGACAACAACGCTACATGGCCCAGATTTTCATTGCAGTGATCTGCTGGTCACACCCTAGTTGTCAGTAGGCCACAGCCACTCCCTCACGGCTAGTATACACCCACACCACACCCATCCAGCACAGGCGTCACAGGACACGTGACCCTGCCAATAAAAAAGACCGGGCGCACGTGCTCGACGCCATTTCAGACTTGCTCGCACCAGATGCACTGCGGCCGGCACAGGCACACCGGCACGGGGCGGTGACTTTCGGTCCACTGAGGTACGGGTACCGCAACTGCTGAGCGGGTGTGCAGCCTGCGGTGATGGCCCGTCCCGGCGGTCTGGACAGCTCAGGTTTTGTGTGCCCTGAAGGACCACAGTGTAGGCCTGAGCCATCAGACAGCACAGGCCTACCGCCACGTGGCGTAACCTCGCTGGTCACAGAGTTAGTGGCACCGCAAGGGCTGAGCGGGTGTGCAGCCTGCGATGAAAAGCCCGGTGCACTGGTATGTCCTCTGCCATGGCGAAATCAAGACCCAGCACCTAATGTGAGACCTGGTGGCCTGCGGAGCGGGGCTGCATGATATGCAGGCTGCCGTGTCCGCGGGCCCCGGGCTTGGGGCTTGCAGCGGCACGTGGTAGGCCCTCTTTTCTACTCGCAGGTTGCGAAAGGTGAGCAGAGAGGCTTGTTAGCACAGCGGCGGGCAGTCACCTCTGGGCAGTGGGAGTGGATGGGGTGCAGCAGCCTGGGTGCGCAGCGGCGGACAGTCACCTCCGGGCAGTGGGAGTGGATGGGGTGCAGCAGCCTGGGTGCGCAGCAGCGGGCAGACACCTCTGGGCAGTGGAAGTGGATGGGGTGCAGCAGCCTGGATGCACAAAGGCGGGACAGAGAATTAGGCGTGTGCAGTTGTATGTACTCTGCCATTACTGATTCCATACTACTTTTCAGATGAGTAAGCTTGAGGGCTCCACTATGTCCCGGCACGTGGTTGGAGACACACCGGTGACGGAAAGGTGAGCTGTGAGGGTTTTGTCCACAGTGTGGGCACTCACTGTCCCTCTCCATCTCTTCCTTTCTCTCCCTCACACTCTTTCTCTCTCTCTTCCTCTCTCTCTCTCTATCTCTTCCTCTCTCTCACACTGTTTTTTTCTTTCTCTCTCTACCTCTCTCTCTCTTTCTCTCTCTCTCTCACTCTTCCTCTGTTTCTCTCTTCCTCTTTCTCACACGGTTTCTCTCTTTCTCTCTCTCACTGTTTCTCTCTCTCTTCCTCTCTCTCTCACTGTTTCTCTCTCTCTTCCTCTCCGTCTACCTCTCACTCTTTCTTTCTTTCTCTCTCTCCTTTGATGGACGCATGACGCACAATCTTATCTTGCTTTTTGTCTAGCAGGCTGTGATTCACAGATTGACGACCCCCCCCCCCCCGACACGGACCTCCCACCACGAGGTGATGACTTCAGTTCCACTGAGTTAGTGCCACCAGAGCTGAGCGTGTGTGCAGCCTGCGATGATGCGTGGCCATCCTGCAATCAACACCCACTTTGAATTGTGAGCTCGGCTTGACCTCATGAACGCAACGCCTGAGGAGGTTGCTTTGGCACGTGGTGGACCCTCTTAGACACACGCCGGTGGCGGAAGGTGAGCAGAGAGGCTTGTTTCCGAAGCAGCGAGCAGTCACCTCTGGGCGGTGGGAGTGGATAGTGTGCAGCACCCTGGGTGCACTAGAGCGGGCAGACACCTCCGAGCAGTGGGAGTGGATGGGGTGCAGCAGCCTGGGTGCACAGGAGCGGGCAGACACCTCTAGGCAGTGGGAGTGGATGGGATGCAGCAGTCTGGGTGCGCAGGAACGGGCAGTCACCTCCGGGCAGTGGGACTGGATGGGGTGCACCAGCCTGGGTGCACAGCAGCGGGCAGACACCTCTGGGCAGTGGGAGTGGATGGGGTACAGCAGCCTGGGTGCGCAGAGGCGGGCAGACACCTCTGGGCGGCGGGAGTCGATGGGGTGCAGCAGCCTGGGTGTGCAGGGGCGAAACAGAGAATTAGGTGTGTGCAGTTGTATGTACTCTGCCATTACTGATTCTATACTATGTTTCAGATGACTAAACTTGAAGACTGCACTATGTCCCGGCACGTGGTTGGAGACACACAGGTGGCAGAAAGGTGAGCTGTGAGGATTTTCTCCACAGTGTCAACACTCACTCTCCCTCTCCATCTCTTCCTTTCTGTCACTCACACTCTTTCTCTCTCTCTCACTCTCTATCTCTTCCTTTCTCTCTCTCACACTCTCTCTCTTTCTATGTCTCTTCCTCTCTCTCTCATTCTTTCTTTCTCTCTCTCTTCCTCTCTGTCTCACTCTCTCTCTTTCTCTGTCTTCCTCTCTGTCTCACTCTTTCTTTCTCTCTCTCTCTTCCTCTCTCTCACTCTTTCTCTCTCTCTCCTTTCATGGACGCATAACGCACAATCTTATCTTTCTTTTTGTCTTGCAGGCTGTGATTCACAAATTGTCGAGGAATGACACGCCCTACCTGTACCTACTTTTATTTTGTTGTTTTGTTTAAATAAAATGTTTTATATGTAAATCCATAGATGACTGAGATTCTTATTTGTCCAACCTCACATGCATCTTCTTTACTATAATTGTGCGACATCAGCCAATTTGTTACGTTCCAGATTTGCTAAGGTTGCTGTCACATTTGTTTGTGGGGGGGGTGAGGGGGGATGGCGGACCAGGGGCGGGGAGTGTCGGAGCAGTGTTGGGTGTCCGAGCTGCATGATCGTTGGCTCCATTGCATCTGTTGTCATTCACGTGTGGCTCTGGGCTGGGCTCCCTTTCAAATTGCAGGTTGTAGTCCGACTTTACACCAGCTCAGAGCAGGTGTAAACTTTCTGCTACTAACGCACCTTATCGCCTGTTTTGTACTCTCTTCGACGATCTTGCTGGTGGTTGAGACACTTGCGAAGTGATGTGTTCGCTGCTTCGAATTTTCAAAACCATACAGGGCCATATTCACAAGAATGGCGATAACATTATCGCCGCTTTAGCGGCAGGAAACTGCCGCTAAAGCGGCGATAATGTTATCGCTGGTCTTGAGAATATGGCCCACAGTCTTTACAGATGACAACTTACACTTTTTCTTTGTGAAAAACTCCTAAACATATATAAAGTACTTGTTTAACAACTAGTTACACATTATGCATATTTTAGAACCAATAAAGCACCAGACTTTACTAACACTATGTTATTTAGAAATAAAAATACTTTCAAAGTTAAAAATATCGTCTCAAATACTTAACCACTACTACAAAACACATAACACACCTTCTTAATTTCTAATTTACCTTCGTAGTTGGTATGCAGATTTCAAATGTCACTAACGCATGCAATTCTTTTCTTGTCACACAGTACATGTAATGCACCGCTTTCATCAAGAATGGAACCAGTAATGGCACAATTTCCCTGTTGCTCCACACATAAATACATGTAAAGAACAAATCAGAATAGTTCCTTATTTTTTTAGATTGCAAAACCTCTCTTTATTGCTTATTTTTGAACTTTCCATATAAACAGTTTTTTTAAGGACACATACAGGTGAAAAGTTCAAGGTATTGTATCAACACTTTCTAGAACATTCTACGACACGTGCAGGTTAAAAGTTCATCCTTTTTTTTAAACCTACCGATATTTTTTTTTGCAACATTTTCTCCAACATTTAACGGCACGTGGAGGTCAAAAGTTCACCATTCTTTCAAGTTTGAACTGCACCTTCCAAATACAATTAGCAGGTGTGGTTGAGCTGAGCACATTTCATCCTATAATATGTACTCCACGTATAAACTGCTTTTTTATTAACCAATCACAAAGATGCTTTTCATCAAAACTAATATACACCCTACTTTTTAGGACACAATACATTTCATCTCCCAATCGGTTAACGTTTTGTATGTAAAAAAAGTAGTTCCCCATGTTTAAACAGATCTCTTATTCTACGAACGGACTGCATGAGCTACAGACATTTATCCATATCTTCTAGCCATACCTTCAAAATGCTAGTGTGGATTGTAGGACAAAGCTATGTTTTCTGGTGCAAGAGGTATGCAGAACAGAGACGTATTGACTGAGACCTAGGTTTACAAAATGCGCACATTAAATTGTTTGCACAGAGAGGATTGAAGTGGCACCAATTGCTCCCTTTGGTTAAAACCTGTTTGCATCTCCAACACCCTGATCTCATGATTGTGCACTGTGGTGTTAACGACCTAGGCACATTGACTGGGGTAGGTTTGGAAATGCTTATGAAGGACACCTTTGGACAATTGATGTTACTTTTGCCTCAAACTGTCTTTGTATATTCCAATATATGCCAAAGACAGAAGTGGAAATGGTCAAACCAATTTTGTCATAAGATTGAAAAATCTAGGAAGAATGTCAACAAAGCTGTGTCTGCATACCTCAGAGACCATAGAATGGGGTCGATTTACAACAACAACATACGTTTTGATATGGCTGATATCTACAGAAGTGATGGAGTACACTTCACAGATGAGGGAAACCGAGTTTTCCTGACTAACCTGAAGCTGTGCATTCGCACTTACATGTAGCTCCAACTAATAAACACAAGGGCTCTTTTTAGAGCCGCCTTATATTCCCAATTTTGGCTCGCAGAGTGTCGGCTGCGGTTCGGCTAGCAGAGGGACACCTGCGAGCCGTCGGGCAGGCTCGCAGAGGAAGAGCTGCGGCCCGTGGGCTCAGCTCGCAGAGGGAGACCTACGAGCCGTTGGCTCGCAAAAGTACAGCACCGTACTGGCTCGCAGAGGGAGAGCTGTGGCCTGACTCGCAGAGGGAGACCAACGGGCCAACAGGCCTGTTAGCAGACACACAGCTATCAGTTAACGGGCTGGCTCACAGAGATACAGCTGCGAGCCCTCCGAGCTGCAACCCGACAGGCTAACTCGCAGAGGGAGAGTAACGGGCCGACGGGCCTGCTAGCACAGACACAGCTACGAGCTAACGAGGTGGCCCACAGAGGTAGAGCTGCGGGCCCGACGGCTCGCAGACACAGAGCTGCGAGCCGATGGACTGGCTTCTAAAGGCATAGCCGCGAGCTGATGATGTGGGGAGAGGGAGCGTAAAAGGAGTATCTCGCACAGACAGACCTGCGGGATATTTTCAGTATTGCCTCGCAGAGGTAGAATTACGGATCCGATGCCTTTTAGAAGGAGAGATGCGAGCTGACGGACTGAGTCACAAAATGGCTCACAGCTCGCAGAGCTGCGAGCCGACGGACTGGCTTCTAAAGGCATAGCCGCGAGCTGGTGATGTGGGGAGAGGTACCGTGAAAGGGGTATCTCGCACATACAGAGCTGCGGTATATTTTTAGTGTTGGCTCGCAGAGGTAGAACTACGGACCTGATGCCTTGTAGAGGGAGAGTTGTGAGCTGACGGACTGAATCACAAAATGGCTGCCAACACTTCCTAGTTTCAACAGTTCGCAGCCAATGAGCCGCAAGCTCGTGCTTGTAACGCTTCAGCCAATCAGATGTCAGAATTCTTAAATATCGATATCTGGAAAATTTGATATTTCTCTAAAACTACTGAACGGATTTACCCGATTTAAACAAAAGCGTGCTTTCTGGACCAAGACCTTTCTCTGTGCCAAATTTGGTGTAATTCCGTTCAGCAGTTTGACCTGTACCCTTGTCTAAAGTTTCCTATGGAAATTGCATGGAGAAAACACGTTTTGGGACCCCCCTTTTTTCTTAGCCCCCTTGACGAATCCCCCCCAAACTTTTTGGATAGGAGCTGACCTGAAAAGAGGAACTTTTTGGAAAATTTCGTAAAGATTCGTCAAACGACGCCAAAGTTATAAGCACATCAAAAAATGCTTTTCCTATGGAAACGTGGTCTTAACTATACCTACCTACTGGCAACCACCTGAAGCAATGCTTCCTGGGACTGGTGGTTCAGTAAAACCCAAGTGGGTCGCCGCCGGCACTCACATTCAAAAATGTATTTAAAAGGATTGCCGATGTTTGCTCCGGCACCCCTGCATATAACAGGCACCTCCTGTTCCACAGTTAGCTGCCCCAATAAAGCAGCCGCGGACCCGCAAGTGTTTCGCGGTGGTGCAATCCCGCGACCAGGCAGGCCACTATACAAAATACAAAAAGAGTTGCCTCTAGGTGGGATGCACTCCCAGGTGGAAATTACAGGAAAGCAAGGGCATACACCATGAACAAAGTCCTTTTCTGGTTTCCTGCCAGACGCGTTTCGGGCCAACGCCCTCTTCAGTGGCAGACCATGTGACGTGACGGCGTGCGGCAACCACCAGTAAATCCCCGTAATAATTATGCTCAGGTGAACCACCTGAAGCAATGCTTCCTGGGACTGGTGGTTCAGTAAAACCCAAGTGGGTCGCCGCCGGCACTCACATTCAAAAATGTCTTTAAAAGGATTGCCGATGTTTGCGCCGGCACCCCTGCATATAACAGGCACCTCCTGTTCCACAGTTAGCTGCCCCAATAAAGCAACCGCGGACCCGCAAGTGTTTTGCGGTGGTGCAATCCCGCGACCAGGCAGGCCGCTATACAAAATACAAAAAGAGTTGCCTCTAGGTGGGATGCACTCCCAGGTGGAAATTATGGCAAAGCAAGGGCACACGCCATGAACAAAGTCCTTTTCTGGTTTCCTGCCAGACGCGTTTCGGGCCAACGCCCTCTTCAGTGGCAGACCATGTGACGTGACGGCGTGCGGCAACCACCAGTAAATCCCCGTAACACTTGCGGGTCCGAGAATCCGTCCGTTCCTGGGGTCTTATTGCGTGCCATATTTTTAATAGTCATCCGTTACTCATGCAGAGTAATATCTCCCCCCCGCCCCCAGCTCCTTCGCCTCCTCCTCCTCGAGACACGGGAGGTGTAGTGTCCCAAGGTATGTCTGGAAGAAGCGGCGCGAATACCCTAGGGGCCCCTGAGAATACATAGGGGAAAGATAAAAATGGGGACCGGCTGAATGGAACACCAGGGGCAGAATCCCTTGCCTGACCCCAAGATGGCTGCCACAGTGGTCCTTTACCACGATGTGCTACTACTCTTGGACAAAAATTGGACATCGACCAGACCACGAGCATTTCCCCATCCGGCTCACCCATCAGGACATTGAATCTGTGAACTTGCCACCGACCGTTGAGACCTAGCATTCTGGCCGTTGCCCGGTGGAGCTACCTTGATAGCTATAGAGGAGATGGGCTGTGGACTTCCCCCTCGGCCGTCACCTACCCAGCCGGACTTTGGGCAGACTTTCCTTCGTCGCTCCGCCGTATCTCCCTCCTACCCTTGTACCTTACTCCCCTACCCTTCTACTCGCCATTTATCTCGTCTTCTATGCTCTTTAAATGTTTTCTTACAACAGATGTAACTTGTAACTGATGTAACTTTGTAACAATGTGGAACCTCATGTAAAGCGCTCTGATACCTCCGGGTCTAGCCAGCGCTATATAAAACTCATCAAATAAATAAACAAATATGTCTGTGTTGCTGTGGTGTTACGTATTGTTACACTTCTATATAGGGTTGAATAGAATTGTGCGAAGAGGTAATTAATCCCTTCCTGTGACTATATTCTTTCCCTTCCCCTATCCTCTAGTTCAACTATAGGACAGCCACTTTTGGTTGGATTAGCCAGCCACACCAGGAGAGACCTCGACTTGTCTTGCTCTGCATGCGTTTGGTCCATGTATTGTTTAAAATCAAAGCACCGAAACTGGTCTATGTGGGCCGCTACCGTCTCTTTAGCCTCTAAGAGGTCAGGTTGCAATTCTGGGCGTCCTAGTCTCCGAATTTCTATGTCCCTTAGGTCTCGTTTATCAGTGAGTATCTCTTCCAATAGAGTGTGTCTAATCCCTTTTAACTCCGCTATACATTGACCACGGAGGACTGCCTTAAAGGGGTCCCACTCCACTTGGGGAAAGGAGGCCGTTCCATCGCTGCCGTTAAAATATTGGATTATTTATCCCTGATCGCTTCCCTAAAAACCTGGTACTCCAGCAACTCTGGCTTTAACCTCCAAGTAGAGATAGAAGGTCTGGGATGGGTGCACTGCAAATGTAGAAGGACAGGGTTATGATCGGATACTGTGCGGGCCAGGTATTTAACAGAATTTACTAAGCTATGGATGTCCGGGGTGCAAAGGAATGTGTCCAAGCAAACGTGGACATCATGGAGGCCAGAGAAGAAAGAATAATCCCTGTCTTGTGAGTGCATCCTTCTCCAGGAATCAACAAGCCACCAGTGACGCTGCCAATCCACAAGAGCTTGGGCGTTTGCACTGGTTGGGAATCACGCGGTGGAGGATGGGATCTATCCAGCTGGGTATCTGCCACGCAAATAAAGTCCCCACGATTATGGTCAGGGGTATTAAGTGTGGTGCGAGAAGGCTTCAAAAAAGCACTTTGATCTGAGTTTTAGGCATATATGTTTACAATGGCCTTGTTTCAGTCCTCCAGGCGACCCTGTACCACCACGTATCTACGCTTTGGATCTATTAAAGTGTCAGTGTGTTAGAAGCGCACCCCGCCCTAATCCATACCAGGACTCCTCTGGCATAGGCTCAGTATGTGGTATGAATAGCTTGGCCCCTCCTTCTACACTGTACCGCTAGTCCCTCCTTCGCCGTTAAATGTGTTTCCTGTAGGAGTGCTATTTGCACCCCCTTCTATTCAGGTAAGAGTATACTTTGTAGCGTTTTGACATAGTATGCATACCACGTATGTTCCAGGAGAGGTATTTATAAGTTAGAGGGACCGTCATCTGTAATATATTGTAAGAGTATGGGCATGCACTCCCCCTTCCTGCTGTTTTGTCCCACTCCTCAGCAACCCCCTGTGCAGCATGTTAGGATTTCGGCAGCAGATGCCCTTGTAGGAGAAATGTCGGTACCTTGATGCATGTGTACTTCCCTCGTTAGTTCACAGTGTGAGTTCTTTTGTGACGACCCCTACCTGCTATAAGAGGCCGTCTCACCCAATTGCCAATGCTTGACTTACTATCCCTAACTAGTGACCACGCCCCCATCGAGCTCGGAGTTGAGTACCTGCTCTTTGGATTGATTCCTGGTATCCGGCTTGAACTCTTCTATCCCGAGTTGCCTTGTCTACTTCTGCTATCCATCAGAAGTTCTGTTCCTTCCCTGACGAGCGTGTGTCTCGCTGATCCGCTCCTCTCCCCACGGAGCCGGCCAGCGTGCCACGCCTTCCTTGCTGACCTGCCTTCGTGAAAGCGTCTGTGCCGCTGATCCGCTCTTTTCCCCACGGAGCCGGCCAGCGCGTCACGCCATCTATTGCCGACCCACCTTCGAGAAAGCGTGTGCGCCTCTGATCCGCTCCTCTCCCTACGGAGCCGGCCAGCGCGCCACGCCATCTTTTCCTGTCCCGCTTTCGAAAGCGTGTGCGCCGCTGATCCGCTCCTCTCTCACGGAGCCGGCCAGCGCGCCACGCCATCTTTTCCAGTCCCGCTTTCGAAAGCGTGTGCGCCGCTGATCCGCTCCTCTCCCTACGGAGCCGGCCAGCGCGCCACGCCGTCTTTTCCTCTCCCGCTTTCGTGAAAGCGTGAGTGCCGCTGATCCGCTCCTTTCCCTACGGAGCCGGTCAGTAATTCTTGGAATCCCCACTCCCCTTAACAAACTAGGGGACTCTCCTCTTTTTGAATCACCCAACGTGACCTTGAATGGTTGTGGAAGTGAGTGGTTGTGTTTGTCGTCCCTTAGTAGTTCATCTTCTCAGTATTCCCTTACCTGCACTTCCTGGTCTTTCATCGATTGGGCCTGGGTTATGCGCTCATAGGACGCTGAGAAATATCAGAATATCCTGGGACTCTATCACTGGTAAGTGAACTGCATATGTTGGGAAGTGACATGCATTAATGTTCTTGACTACTGTTTAGTTCTTGAGGAGTAAGACCAGTCTTATTTGTTATCTCTTTTGTTTAGCTTCTCTGTGGGACCAGCTCCCCACTACCACGCTACCTGGTGTCATCTCTGGGGAAAGAGTGGTGGTCACTCTATGCGTTATTCCCCTTACTTTTGGTTAGCAGCGTCTTGTGAGTGAGTTACTATACCTCCTCCAGGAGTTGTTGTCTAAAGGTGGGGGAACTAATTTCTTTGCTCCTGTGGAATCTCACGTGGATTGGACTTCAGACCCGACAGAAAGTCAAGCCCAAGAGTTATTTCCACCTGAGCAAAGATGAATACTGACGGGGCTAGCGCCCTCTAGATCCCTCTCTCCACTCATCTTTATTAGGTCCCTCAGTAGAGGAACTTGCGGCAGTTCTAGTTGAATTGCAATCGGAGGTAGGAGGTTAAGGTCTGAAAATCAGAGATTACAGACAGAGTTACTACAATCAAAGTCACAGAATTCAGTAGACCCTAGGAACCCTGGTACCCTTCCAAAGACCCGGAAAAGTTACATTCAGCCTGCGCATTTTTCAGTTCCGTCCCATAGTCCCAATTCCTCCACAAGGGTAGATAGCAACATACCTCCTGTTCACTTTACTGTTCATACTCCCAGCCCAGTTCCACTAGCTATGCCAGAGAGGTTCAACGGAGACAGTGCTAGATTTAGCGTCTTCATGAACCAATGTCAGCTACAGTTCCTGTGTAAGGCGGCATCGTTTCCAGACGACGCTGCTAAAGTAGCCTTTGTTATATCTTATTTAGCAGGCAATGCTGCAGATTGGGCTGTTCCATTGGTAGAAAACAACGATCCATTATTATATGACTTTATGCTATTTCAGGATAAGATGAAGAGTCTTTTTTCAAAACATACCTTTATGCAGGCCAGCGATAATGCTCTTCTCAATCTTAGGCAGGGATCCAAGGACCTACTGACGTATATAACTAACTTTAATAGGCTGGTAGCTGAAACGCATTGGCCTGAAGAAAAAAGAACCTCTCTGTTTTATCGAGGGTTAAACGATGAACTTAAAGATTTGTTGTCTCAAATAGTAGATCCTCCTGATGACTGCTCTGCCTTCATAGATATGACGGTCAAGTTGGATCATAGACTCCATGAAAGGAAAGGGGAAAAATCACGTCTTACTCTTTCTAAATATATGTTAAAACCTGAAAAGAAAGACATTAAAGACGTTGCTGAGCCTATGCAGATTGGAGGACTGAGGAGTCCGCTGTCTGCTGAAGAAAAAGACAAGAGGAGAAAGAACAATCTCTGTTTATATTGCGTGGAAAGGAGGACATTATGCTCGTGAGTGTCCAATCAGACCTCGTTCCGTTGCTAAGAAAATCGCAAGTAGTATTCTTCCTACTTATATGGAGGAAAACTAGAAGACTTGAAGAAAGCAGAGACCAATTCTTCAAGTGTTGTCTTTTCTACGGTCTCTACCACAAAGAAAATCCTTCCCCTAGTACCAAGACACTTTACCTTGTCCATTACTTTGGTGATATCTCCTCAATGTCGAAAGAACATGTCTATATTATTGGACTCAGGGGCCACAGGGAATTTTCTTGATATTCAGTTGGCCCGAGATGTCGGAATCCCTTTCTTATTGAAACCTCATCCTGAACCGGTGAGAGCGGTAGATGGGTCTGAGTTATCATCTGGATTGATTACCTATCAGACTCCCCGATTGTAATGGTGTGTAATAACGGACATTCAGAATCTATAGTCTTTGATCTTATAGACACCCCCAATTTCGGCGCTATCCTGGGGGTTCCCTGGCTACAAGTTCACAATCCCCAAATAGACTGGGTGACTCGAACAGTGACACTAAAATCACATCATTGCATGATAAACTGTTACCAAGAAGCAAGTGAATGGAATAGCTCGCTTTGCTGTGCGGTACATATAATGTCCACAGTTCCTGACCTTCCGGCGCACTATGAGGAATACCTAACTGTCTTTGACGAAGTTAAAGCCTCTGCCTTACCTCCGCACAGAAGCTATGATTGTCGCATTGATTTAGTACCCGGAGCAACCTTGCCAGTTAGTCGTATTTATGCCCTAACTGCACCTGAAACTGAATACTTGCAGAAATACATCGAAGAAATGCTGGAAAAAGGGTTCATACGTCACTCTACATCTCCAGTGTCCTCTCCCATCTTTTTTATTCCAAAGCGAGAAGGGGTCTTCGAGCGTGTTTGGATTATCGCGCCCTTAACAAAGTCACCATAAAGAATAAATATCCCCTACCACTTATTTCAGTTCTTTTGGATCAGGTACGAGGAGCTAAGATCTTTACCAAAATAGATCTTAGAGGAGCCTACCATCTCATTCGTATTAAACATGGAGATGAATGGAAAACAGCATTCCGTACCAAATTTGGGTTATTTGAGTACTGCGTAATGCCGTTTGGTCTTTGTAATGCTCCAGCGGCATTTCAATTTTTTGTTAACGAAATACTAAGAGAATACCTTGATGTCTTCGTGATCGTCTATATCGACGATATCCTGATTTATTCACAAACAGAACAAGATCATATTATCCACGTTACAAAAATCTTGAAAACACTGAAGGAAAACCAATTATTCGCCAAACTTGACAAGAGCACCTTCCATACCACCAGAGTGGAGTTTCTAGGATTTGTGATATCTCCTGAAGGCGAACATATGGACCCCAAAAAGATAGAAGCCTTGGTTAACTGGTCTAGTCCCTGTACAGTAAAAGAGGTGCAATCTTTTATAGGTTTTGCCAATTTTTACCGCAGATTTATAGATCACTTTTCTGAATTATTAACACCCATTACTCGACTTCTGCGGAAAGGAGTACAGTTTGAATGGAATCAAGAAGCAGAACGAGCCTTCTGCATTTTAAAGGAACGATTCACTACCGCTCCTGTCATCAAACATGCTGATAATACGCAACCTTATTACGTTGAAGCAGACGCTTCTCAGTATGCGGTGGGAGGAGTTCTCTCTCAGAGAGATACTAACACAGGACGCTTGCATCCTGTTGCTTACTATTCTAAAACCCTATTGCCTGCTGAACAGAACTACACAATTGGAGAACGTGAACTATTGGCCATCAAGCTTGCCTTCCAGGAGTGGAGACACTATTTGTTAGGATCCCCACATATAGTTACCATCTACTCTGATCATAGAAATCTCCAATATTTTCGGTCAGCACGAGCACTTACTCCCCGTCAAATGAGATGGGTTTCATTCTTTAGTGAGTATGATTTCGTTATCACTTATCGCCCTGGATCTCAACATGGCAAGGCAGATGCACTCTCTCGACTTGGTCCAGAGAAAGTTGCCTCTCCTGAATGTTATCCCCCTTTTTTCTGACAAAAAATTATAGGGGTAGAATGCCATGGGGACGTCACTCCCTTGGGGTTTATAGACAAACTAAAAGAATACTACTGTACCATCCCTTCTGAAGAATGGGAAAACGATCCCCTGAATCAGATCAGAGACCAGTTGTATTATCACGATAACAAATTATACATACCAACTGTTGCATTGCAAAAACAACTATTGCTCTGGTGCCACAATAGCTCACTGGCTGGACATCCAGGGAGTAGCAAACCCTCAAGATCTGTCAGAGATGGTTTTGGTGGGAAGAAATGGCCAAAGATATTATAGCCTTTGTCAATTCGTGTTCCACCTGTGCTCGACAAAAAGCCTCACATTGTGCTCCGGCCGGGTTATTGAGAACCACTGCCGTTCCCCTTCCCCTGGCATTCCATTAGCATGGATTTTATTACAGATCTCCCGAGAAGTCAGGGATACAACACCATCTTTGTAGTGGTAGATATGTTAACCAAGATGGCCCATTTTGTCCCTCTAAAAAACTTACCCACATCCAAAGAATTAGTGCATATTTTTCTAGAACATGTAATCAGATTACATGGTCTTCCTTCGATAATCATTTCAGACAGAGGGGCCCAATTTGTGTCCAAATTTTGGCAAGGCATGTGTAAGACACTGGGTATAGATCACAGACTCTCCACCGCTTATCATCCCCAAACCGATGGTCAAACCGAAAGAACTAACCAGACTTTAGAACAATATTTACGTTGTCTGTTAGCCACAATCACAAGTGACTGGTCCCGAGCTCTCCCTATGGCTGAATTTGCCTATAACAATTCCACACATTCTTCTACTGGTGTGTCTCCTTTCTTTTTCACATTAGCACAACACCCTAAATTCCTGCCTATTTCTCTTCCCTCAGAATTAGAGAGTATCCCTGCTCTTAAAGATCATCACAAAGTTCTTTTGTCCAACTGGGACAACGCAAAAAAGAATTACACCGAGCCAAAGAAGCCATGAAACTACAGGCTGATAAACACAGACGTCCTGAACCTGCTTATCAAGTAGGAGACGAGGTGTGGTTATCAACTAGAAATCTGAGATTGAGAGGCTCTAAAAAATTACAACCTAGATACATAGGTCCTTATCTGGTAAAGAGAGTAATAACACCTGTTACAGTACACCTGCAGTTGCCAGACGACATGCAAATACACCCTGTATTTCATTGCTCCTTAGTCAAAAGATACATACCCCCTCTAGTCCCTGAGAAGCCTCCTCCCCCAATAATCATAGAGGGTGAAGAGGAATATGAAGTGAACATGATTTTAGATTCCCGCAAACACAGAGGCAAAATACAGTACCTCATTGATTGGGTAGGCTATGCCCCAGAGGATAGGTCCTGGGAGCCTGCTGAAAATATTCATGCCCCTGTGTTGATTCGCGAGATTCCATGCACTCCATCCTTCAAAACCCCGCCCGGGAATAGGCCTTTGGGTGGGAGAACTGTTAGGATTTCGGCAGCAGATGCCCTTGTAGGAGAAATGTCGGTACCTTGATGCATGTGTACTTCCCTCGTTAGTTCACAGTGTGAGTTCTTTTGTGACGACCCCTACCTGCTATAAGAGGCCGTCTCACCCAATTGCCAATGCTTGACTTACTATCCCTAACTAGTGACCACGCCCCCATCGAGCTCGGAGTTGAGTACCTGCTCTTTGGATTGATTCCTGGTATCCGGCTTGAACTCTTCTATCCCGAGTTGCCTTGTCTACTTCTGCTATCCATCAGAAGTTCTGTTCCTTCCCTGACGAGCGTGTGTCTCGCTGATCCGCTCCTCTCCCCACGGAGCCGGCCAGCGTGCCACGCCTTCCTTTGCTGACCTGCCTTCGTGAAAGCCGTCTGTGCCGCTGATCCGCTCTTTTCCCCACGGAGCCGGCCAGCGCGTCACGCCATCTATTGCCGACCCACCTTCGAGAAAGCGTGTGCGCCTCTGATCCGCTCCTCTCCCTACGGAGCCGGCCAGCGCGCCACGCCATCTTTTCCTGTCCCGCTTTCGAAAGCGTGTGCGCCGCTGATCCGCTCCTCTCTCTACGGAGCCGGCCAGCGCGCCACGCCATCTTTTCCAGTCCCGCTTTCTTGAAAGCGTGTGCGCCGCTGATCCGCTCCTCTCCCTACGGAGCCGGCCAGCGCGCCACGCCGTCTTTTCCTCTCCCGCTCGTGAAAGCGTGAGTGCCGCTGATCCGCTCCTTTCCCTACGGAGCCGGTCAGTAATTCTTGGAATCCCCACTCCCTTAACAAACTAGGGGACTCTCCCTCTTTTTGAATCACCCAACGTGACCTTGAGTGGTTGTGGAAGTGAGTGGTTGTGTTTGTCGTCCCTTAGTAGTTCATCTTCTCAGTATTCCCTTACCTGCACTTCCTGGTCTTTCATCGATTGGGCCTGGGTTATGCGCTCATAGGACGCTGAGAAATATCAGAATATCCTGGGACTCTATCACTGGTAAGTGAACTGCATATGTTGGGAAGTGACATGCATTAATGTTCTTGACTACTGTTTAGTTCTTGAGGAGTAAGACCAGTCTTATTTGTTATCTCTTTTGTTTAGCTTCTCTGTGGGACCAGCTCCCCACTACCACGCTACCTGGTGTCATCTCTGGGGAAAGAGTGGTGGTCACTCTATGCGTTATTCCCCTTACTTTTGGTTAGCAGCGTCTTGTGAGTGAGTTACTATACCTCCTCCAGGAGTTGTTGTCTAAAGGTGGGGGGGAACTAATTTCTTTGCTCCTGTGGAATCTCACGTGGATTGGACTTCAGACCCGACACAGCACAGACATTTTATGCAATACAATATGACTCATGAATCCCCAACATGTTAACCAAAAACAATTATTCCAATGCCCTCTCCCCAGGACAAATAGGTGGTCACCCCCATATCCAAACAGTTAAACAATAGCTAGAAAAATTGTGGGAGCTCCCCAGCGTTTCACAGATGGGGGAGGGTTGACCAAGGGAGCCCCTGAGTTATCGAACGCCAGTCCAGGGGAGGAATTTAAGTAGTATTTGCATTGCCCTTCAACATAAATGTAGCTCTATGTTGGAGCTCCCCGATTCTGTTACCAGTATGTCCAGAGATTTAGATGAGGTCGTTGTTCGATCTCTGGGTCATTTTGGGTAGCGTGGGGCTCGGGACGGCAGAGCTGGTGGAGCCTCGATCAGAGTTTGAGTCCTGTGCTGTAGCCTCCCCTCTGGCATTGGGGGCTCTGTATCTCCTCTGCTTATCAGTGTCACCACCTTCTGTCTGCCTAGTTGCGCCTCAGCTTGCGATAAAGCCGCAGAGCTGCATGGCAATCTTCTGCACCTAGATCGGGAGCAACATACGTGTTTTGGTTGGGGACTCGGACTGGGCCCTGGTTGCAGGCAATAATCCAGCCAGTCCCATATCTCTTGTAGAGACTGGAAAAATCTAGCACCATCGGGTGCCACCACCCACAATCGGGCTGGAAACAGCATTGTGTAGCGAAGGCCCAGCTGTCGCAGATTCTTCTTAGCCTCCTGAAACGCGCCTCTCTGCCTTTGTACCTCCCGGGAGAAGTCCGGAAAGATCTGTATCACCTCAGTTTAAACTCAGAGATCTCCTTTATGGTGGGCCTGCGCTAGTATGTGGTCTCGGTCTTTGTAGAAGAGTAATCGGGCCACCACTGGTCTCGGGGGGCTGGCAATGGCGGTCTTGTCGGCACCCGATGGGTGCGCTCAAGAGCAAAGAATGCGGAGAGGCCCTCTGGCAACACTTCATTCCGTAACCATTGCTAAAGATAGTCTATCATACTGGTTCCTTCTATTTCCTCAGGTAGGTCAACCACCTGTATATTGTTACAACGGGAACAATTTTCAGCATCTTTTGCTCTGAGCTGTATTGTGCGAATCTTGGTTTCCATACTGGTCATTCTCTTCGTTGTTGAGGTGAGTTTGGGCGGTATATCTGCCAGTGCTCGTTCAGTAGTGGTAACTCTCTCCACTAGGCGTCTGTGGTCTTCGCGTAGGAGGCTCGAATCACAGCTTAGATTATCTATTTTAGTTTCCAGCCCTGTCCTAGATACTGTGATGGCCTGGAAGATGTCATGTAGTGAAGGGTTCCCATCCGCTTCAGGCATTGGAGTCGCCCCCTCGCCATCGTGGACAGACACAGCAGTGCCCCAGGATCCGGATTTCGCAGCGAATGGATTGGCCCATGGTCGTCGCAGGTGGTGTCAGGCCAAGAAGACTAGGCCGCAGTGCATTGAAAGCAGAGGGTGTGTAGGCTATATCAGGGCAGCAGCGCAAAGACCAGTGCTAAGCAATGATAGTGACTACGATGTTGGGGAGGAGGGTAGAGGCAACAAATTTCCTTGCAAAGGAGTCCTTCTTTAGAGCCCCACAGAGCTGGGCGTCAGGCAGCTCCTGGTCAGTCAAGCTCGTCGATCACATGCACCCTTAAGGTCTCATTGGAGGCCAGCCCTCCGTAATTTACTCTGCCCGCGTGCCAGAATGTTCCACCAGTGGCCCAGGTTGGATTCATGCACCACAGGCACCCTCTGGGCCTAGATATTGTGCGTCAGGTCTCTTCAGGCGCCCGCAGTCATGCAGTGATTATCTGCAGTGGGGTGAAGATAGGTGTTGCAACAGCTCTATTTGGGGCTATGCCTACGGCCCAGCTATCAATGCAGTTATCAATTCTTCTGATTCGTATCAGAGCGGAGGAAGGTATTGTTAGAATGTCTATAACCCATGAGGCTTCGCCCCCTCCAGATCCAGTCTAACAGAGGCAGCCCACCGCCTCCAAGCACGCAGCCACCAGGACGCCTGACGACCCGCAGGCCGATCAGACCCGGCCAAGCTCTGCACTCACCGCTCCTCCTCCATGCCGGAAGCAAATGGGTCCTCTTTCTCTGCTCCTCTCAAGGGTGTCGTGTCCGGCCAGGAGTCACCATGCCTCACTGTCTCTCTGCAGTTTTCACTCTGGCCGGGGTCAGGGTCGCAGCATGTGCTGGTTCAGGGAGATAGCTTTCTGCGTCAGCGTTCTTCAGGATATGGGCCCAGATAAGCGCCCTTCCGCTCACCTCAGCGCAGGGGGCCCACCTCTCCTGACTCCCCGCGCCGGCATTTTTTCGCCCATCTGTCTCCGGCAGGTCCCTCTTCTAAGGCTCCGGGTAGTTCACCGCAAGGTCAACAGAGGATCCGCTAGGTCGGGAGGCCAGAGGCACATGTGGCACCACTGCCGGACACCCTACCAGTGGTGGCTCCGCCATTGGGGCGTCGCCCCACTGCTTTCTCGCAGTGCGAGAAGGCAGAAGTGCCTCTGTGCCTGGTTGGGGGCGGGCCTGCTCGAGGGCAGGGGGGGGAGTGTTTGGTCGGCCCCAGGGCCGAACAAAGCAGTCATGCGCACTCCCCCTTTTTCTCTATGTAGGCTGCTGCATGCAGCCTACATAGAGAAAATGGCCCGTCTGGGGCGCTCTCCGCTGCGCCTTACCAATCACAACGCTGCCATTGCAGCGTTGTGATTGGCTTAGGGCCCAGGAGGAGGGAGGCTGCCTAAAAGGGCGCCTGGACTCCAGAGCAAGCAGGGGCTGAGCCTGCGGCGCTTGATGCGGTCTCTGAGGATTCGAGGAAGCAGGTAAGTTATTTATTTTATGTAGATAAAATAGATTACCGTCCCTGACCCCGTCCCAAGATAAACGAAAGATGCAGGGGGAGAGAACCAAAGGTTGCAAGGAGAGAGAGAGAACTGAAGAGTGGATGCGCTGAGAGAGGCGAAGAGAGGAGGGAAAGAGTGAACCGTAGGGTACAGGAGGGCCACAGAACCAGAGGGTGCAAGGAGGGAGACAGGGCCGGCGGGAGCAGAGATAGACAGCCCTAACAGGGCCCAGGACCGAAGGGTGCAGGAGAAGAGAGCTGAAAGATCCAGAGGCCCAAAGAAGTGCATGGTGCCGGGAGAGAGAGAACCGAAAGCCGCAAGGGCCCCGAGAACCAAAGAGTGCAGGGGCCAAGAGAACTGAAGGGCCCAGTGGTGAGGAGAACCGAAGGGTGGAGGGGCCAGAGAACCGAAGGGTGCAAGGTGAAGTAATCTCGTACGCGGGTAGGTTACAGGAAATAGGTTTATTGGATGAAGACAGCTTGACAACCACAACAGCTCTGTATCTCTCTCCCACTCTCCTCACATTTTCCACCTAACCGCTGTGCATAGAATACCCCGAACATTCTCCCACCAAGTTCTACCATAAAAATACCACACACCTTCCCCCTTTTAAAAGAAAAGAAAACAAAAAACTAAAAGATAACAAAATAGAACACATTACATTTTTACAAAATCTCTCAATTTGACATGCGTATGTTTTATACGTGAACTTTTCCTTAGTTCAACTACCTGCTTATCTACATCAAACCTATTGCGATGTTGTACTACATTATCACATTGGCTGCTAATGGGAACCAAAACATGGTCAGTATTGTTATAACTTCTGCTCAAATGCGGAACTTCCAAACCAGACCCCAAATTATCTTGTAAATCAAGATGACTGGGAAAATCCTCTCCATCCATATCGGATTCAACAATCAATGGCAGAGAACGTACAAATTTGCATAAAGATACACGCCTAAAATTCCAAACTTTACCTCCATCCACTCTAACAGCCTTACTAAAAACCTCAACAACCTTAACCGGATCCGACCATCTGGACCATTTCTTATTAAAAGATCCACCCAACTTAACACGAACAAAATCCCCCACTCGGATCTTGGATCCTGAACACCGATGCCCAGAACTGTTTTTCACCATTCTCTCCTGATATTTATGAACACGTTCCCTGACTTGAGAAAAATCCACAACAGAATCATACGAATTCTTCACCTTTAACCACCAAGGCATAAGCTTTGATCCAGGTTTCCTACCTCGTAACATCTCAAACGGAGAAAGGCCGGTAACAGAATTGGGTGATGTGCGATAAGACAACAGAGTAGCTTGTAAAGCTTTCTTCCATTCAATACCACTCTTAACAGCAAGCTGTATGGATTCCTTTACTACTCTATTAAAGCATTCCACTTGACCATTGGCCTGTGGATTATAATTAGACACACTTTGTGTACCACCCCACAACCTTCCAGAAAGAAATCCAACTCCTTGCTAGTGAACTGTGGACCATTGTCAGAAATTAATTCCGCAGGCAATCCTTCACGACAAAAAATGTCATTTAAAAATACAATTATTTGAGAAGAAGTTATTTTTTCCACAATATTCAATTCAGGCCACTTAGAAAAATAATCTATTAGAACCAAAGCATAAACTTCTTTATGAGATGGAGAGCCTAAAGGGCCTATAATGTCAATGCCAAGTTTCCTCCAAGGCCCTTCCACATACTCAATAGGAGTTATTTCCACCATAACAGGGTTAACTGACTTATCACTTTTAGAACAAGGAACACATTGCCTAACCCATTTATCAACCATACCATCAACACCCGGCCACCAATAAAATTCTCTAATTTTCCTCTTGGTACTGGACATACCCATGTGCCCCTCATGGGCCATGTTTACGATTTTTTCTCTCAGACCACACGGAGGAACAATCTTGTCCCCTCTAGTAATAATGCCTTGTGAAAACATAAGTTCATCTTTTATTTTGAAAAATGAGCTTAACTCGCCACTTAATTTCCTCTCTTCTGGCCATCTTTTTTCCAAAAATTTCTCAACCTCCTTCAAACAACTATCCGCACCCATGGCATCCTTCCACTCAATCTCTGAGATGATAACAATCCGACCAGCACTTATACACCCACTATTGGCATCATCCATGGTGTAAGCTACATCACAATCTTCTTCCAAAAAATTATCATCTTGTTCATTAACCAACGGCAACCGTGACATACAATCAGCATGAACATTCTGACGTCCTGGAATATACTCAACAACACACTGGTACTCTTGCAACTTAGCAGCCAATCTTGCCAAACGTGCCGTTAAAGTTCTACCACCCCCTGCTGCCAACATATTAATCAAAGGTTTGTGATCTGTTCTTAAACGAAATTTTGTGCCCCACAAAAATTGTCGAAAATGTTGAACTGCCCAAGTGCATGCTAATAACTCTCTTTCGATAGTAGAATAATTATACTCAGATCCACGTAGCATCCTGGAGGCATATGACACTACATATTCATCACTATAATCTTTCTGCATTAAAACAGCACCCAGTCCAACATTGCTTGCGTCTACAGCAACAATGCACTCTTTGCCAATCACAAAAGGTCTCAAAAATGGTGCATTTACAATTTCCTTTTAGAGTGTCAAAAGCCAGTTGTTGTTCGTTATTCCAATCAAATTTCGCATTCTTTTTCAAAAGTAACCTTAAGGAATGTACTTTGGTGGAATAATCTTGCACAAATTTACTATAAAATTCTGTCAACCCCAAAATGGACGAAAGTTGTTCTTTGTTTGCAGGTTTAGGAGCTTTAGAAACACTTTTGACGTGATTAAATTTGGGTTTAATACCTTCACTGGAGATCTCATGACCCAAATATTCCACTTTACTGTGCCGAAATTTGCATTTGGGGAGTTTTAAAGTTAAACCCTTGTTTTGTATACAGGTTAGCACATTTTCTAAATTTGTCATGTTCTTCAAAATTTTTACCAAAAATTAAAATATCGTCCTGAAAGGCAATTGCACCAGAACATCCCTCCAAAACCTCCTTCATAAGTCTTTGAAACACAGAAGCAGCGCTGGCGAGACCGAATGGCATCCGTGTAAATTGAAACATTCCCTCCGGTGTCACGAATGCTGTTAAACATTTTGACTCCTCATGTAACACCACTTGATGGTATGCACTGGCTAAATCCACCGTTGAAAAAACACAAGCACCTGAAAGTGTTGAAATTAGTTCATGTATATTGGGCAATGGGTGTCTGTCAATCCAAATTTCGCTGTTCAAACTGCGAAGGTCAACACATAGACGAAGATCCCCATTACCCTTAAGTGATAAAACAACCGGAGTCACCCAAGGAGAAGATTCTATAGGTTCAATAATATTTTTGGTGACTAAATCTTCCAACATACCTTTGAGTTTCTCACGGTAAGCTAATGGTACATTCCTTACTCTATGTCTAACAGGAAGTGCACCATCCTTAAGAATTATCTTGTGCTTAAAATTCTCATATTTCCCCAACGACCCATTGAACAATCTCGGAAACCTGTTATTGATAGCTCTTATCTGTTCCTCATCGTCAGAAGAAACAACATAGACAGATGGTGAAGCGTTCGGATCTAACTTCATTCCCAATTCTTTTTGATGAGGCCACCCTAGAATAGATACACCTTTAGTGGCTATGTACACCTTGCCTTTGGTTTTCTTTCCTTTAAATTCTAATTCTGCCCACATGAAACCTTCCAGATCAATTTTATGACCAGAATATCCGCCTGGTTGAATATCGGGTAATAATAATTCTCTCGTTCCCCATAGTTCATTGAATACACTTTTCCCAATAATGGTATACCATGCACACGAATCTACCATCATTGACACTTCTTTACCATCAAGCAACATAGTACACGTAGGAAAACCTTTGCAATTGTTATTGCCCACACATGATATGGAATTAAATTCTAAGGGAATTACATCTTCTTCGTGTGTCATGTAATTAATTTTCTGTGTAGATTTACAAACTTTACCAAAATGTCCTACTTTTTTGCATTTAACGCAAATCTTATTCCATGCAGGACACCCTTTATAACTTCCCACATGGTCAGTATTGCCACATCTGTAGCATACTATTTGTGCTTTCTTACCAAACAACCTATGATCTTTTACACTAAAATCACTTTTTGCAACAGAAGGAAAGGATTTTTTCAAAGCCACTTGATCCTTCACCAAAGAAACCTCAGAGGAAATATCACTGACTTTAACTACTTGACCTCTAATTTCACTAACAAATCTCTCAGATTGCTCAATACCTTTTGCAATATTGACTGCCGCACACAAAGATGTTTCTGTGCCCATCCATAACCTTTCCTGAATCTTCTTACTTTTGGTTTTCATCATAATCTGATTCCTTAACACTTGCTCATAATTAATGGTTTCAAAGGCACAAGAACCAGCTAAAGTACGTAAAGCGGAAACATAGTCCTCAATGGACTCATCCTCCTTCTGTGCACGCGAATAAAATTTAAATCTTTCCATCACAACATTTATCTTCCTCCCAAACCTAGTGCTAAGTTGTTTAATTGCCACCTCAAAAATATTCATATCACCTGGACCATCAATAGGTGGAAGATTCGCAAACTCTTTCAAACCTGCACCACCCAAACAGTGTCTTAATAGGGCAAGTTTCCTTTTAGGAGAACACCCATCTTCCTCAACACTTCAACATAGGCTAAAAACATGGGATACCATAATTCCCATTCCATCTTGGGCTCCCCAGCTACCGCTAAAAAATGTGGTGGTGCAGCAATGTTAGACATGTTACCCTGTATGCAGAAAACTTGTACTATACTATATATATTGTACTATGCAAACTGACTCCAGTAGTGAGAAATACACACAAGAAAAAAAAAATTAATAATTAAAACAAAATGTTCACACATGAAAACATAGGTGTGTGAATCACCGTTGAATATGACTCACATGCAGCCGAGTACTATCGAGTGTTCTGTTAGTCGAAATAAACTTAAACACACATGAGGAAATTTCCTTTGTAAAGATGAATGATCCACTACGTGAAGCACTTCCTCCAAAATGGCCGACAACGTGTGATGTCACGACGTTCCCATCATGCTTTGCTGTGAAACGTTCCCACAATGCCCCTGACAAGGAAGAAGAACGCCGGCGATCAATGATGAAGGATCAGAACATTCGTAAGTGTGATCGTTTGAATCTTTTCCGTTGAATTGCTCTCTAGTTCCTTAGCCGTGAAGTTGAATTAATTGACTGAAAAATAGGCAAACACGCGATACGTTCCGTTCCAAAACAGCCGCTGGTGCAACCTGCACCGTTCCTAATACTGCCGCTGGTGCATTCCATACACAAACATCCCGTTCCTCAACTGCCGCTGATGTAACATGCACTGTTTGCCACAACTTAAATGAGGCACACATTTAAAGAAAATGTTTGCTAAACACGGTTCCACTGCCGCAGGTGCGATCAAAAGCACGTTAATCCCACGACAGCCGCAGGTGCAATCTCAGCACTTTAAACATTAGAAATACCTTGAATTATTCACACGTGTGAACGCTGTCTTATCCTTCCCAATCGTCGCCAAATTGTGAAGTAATCTCGTACGCGGGTAGGTTACAGGAAATAAGTTTATTGGATGAAGACAGCTTGACAACCACAACAGCTCCGTATCTCTCTCCCACTCTCCTCACATTTTCCACCTAACCGCTGTGCATAGAATACCCCGGACATTCTCCCACCAAGTTCTACCATAAGAATACCACACAAGGCGCAGAGAACCGAAGGGTGGAGGGGTTTAGAGAACTTGAAAGAGAGCAAATGGAACCAAAAGTTGTAGGGGGGGGGGTCCCGAAAGCTGCATGGGCCCACTGTACTGAAGGGAGTGGGGCGACAATCAAAGGGTGCAGGGCACAGAGAAAGAGAGGGACTGAAGATCCGAAGGCTCAAGTAAAAGAACCGCAAGATGCAGAGGGAACCAGAGGGAGGGGGTGAGAGAACCCAAGGCCAAGGGTGGAGGGGCCTAGCGTACCAGAGGATGCAAGGAAAGAGAGAGCCGAATGGGACGTGGGCACAGAGAAACCGAGAGTGCAGGAGGGAGACCGAACTGGAGGCCGCAGGGAGAGAGGCCCAAAGGGTCCCGAGAAGGAGGGCGCAGGGGCTAGGAGAACTGAAGGGCCCAGAGACCCAGAGCATCGCATGGTGCAGGAAGAGGTACAAGGACACTGAGAATAGAAGGTTACAGAGGCCAGGAGAATCCAAGGGTGTAGGGGGGCACAGAGAACTGAAGCATGAGGGTGAAGAGAAGCGAATGGCACAGAGAAAAGCGCAGGGAGGGAACAGTACAAAAGAGGGCAGAAGGGTAAGGCCAGGGCAAGGGAACAAAGGGTGTGCGGAACAAGAGTTCTGAAGGATGAAAGGGCACAGAGACTGGTGGTTTGTTTCAATCATGGCTGACTGCCGTCCACTTTTCCTTGTCATGACAGACTCACATGGATTCAGTTATCAGCCAGGGGGTAATGCCGAAAACACTCACGTACCTCTGGCGTTAACAGATGTAGATTGTTCAGCATAGACTGGTGAACTCCGAGCACGCACGAGTGCTCTCGTCACAGCTGCTTGCACGCAGCGATCTGAAATGAACCCATTGTTCTAAAACTATACTGAGCAGAATGTGCGGAACACAAAATGATGAAAGGCTGAGATAAATCACCTCCATGATATCATCAGACCCTGGAATAAATCCAGATTCGAGCTCAGCCAACCATCTTTACTGCAGATCCGAGGAGAGCTGCAACTCCTAACACTTTGACACTTTCGCAACTTAAGTAATGTTCTCGCTGCCGAGCTTTGAATGTGCTGTGTAGATGCTGAGTGCTGTTGTATGGGAACACTACAAAAACGGACAAAGGTGAAAGATATTTTAGGTGTGTTGTGCGCCGATTTACCAGCCGGAAGTTTGCCTAATCAATTTTCTAGCAAGGAAGGCTCAGCACTTTCCTCCATTACTTTGGTTAATGATAGGGAGCAGGTGATTCAGCTACCTATCAGCTCTTCATAAACATGGTCTGCAACATGGAAGCAAAGGCTCCGGTTGATTGGGCTACGTGTTTGGGCTTTTCAAAGATGGTTTGCAACAAAGGGCCATCTTCGACTATGGACCAGATTTTGGGTGCTGCATTGTGTGTGTGAAAGTGTGTGGAGTGAGTGTCGTAATGCATATTTACCGGTCCCGCAGAATTTAAGTCTGTCATTAAACATACTCCGAGGAAGGCCTGTGCTTCATATTCACACACAAGGCTGTGCAAACCTTTGCCTCTGCAATGCAGCCTGCACAGCTGCAAACTCACCCTCTTTAGGGAGTGACATCCATTCTCGATGTCTTACACCCTCTCACCCGCCAACCTGCTTTCTCACCCGCTTGCTTCTGGGTGAAACAGACACGGGCTGCAATGCAGAACAGGGATTTAGAACAGCAGGGGCGCCAAACAATATGCAGATATTAACGTTAATTTGTTTTTTGGTTAGTCCTCTCCAGTAGCAGCAGTAGTGACAATCACTGCGGGACACTGAATTTCAATAGTTTAAATTAAATACTTCATAGTGTCATTAAGTGTGTTTCCTGTTCTGTGAAACTAACGCCCGACAGACAGCTGAGCTAATCAAAATCAAGCCTTCCTCCCAGGGTACTTGCTGGCCTGAAAGAAATTCAAATGTACACTACAACAAGTTAATCTGCAATTGTTAAGGCTAATCTGCAAGTGTAAAGGGTGGTTGGGAGCTGGGTATTGGGAAATTGGCATTAATTGATCAAATCACTCCAAGGTTTGTGGCAAATATTTATTGTTTTTGAGCATCAGTGCAAAGAGTTAACAACTGAGCTGTAAAGTAAGTGTGTGCTTTTAATTGTAATTGTGTATATATATATATATATATATATATATATATATATATATATATATATATAGCCTTTACTACCCCTGACCAGGTATTGATGGGCCAGTTATGTTAAAAAAATGCATTAATAGTGCACTGTTAGCTCTGAATCTTGCTTACCCCAATCACATGATACATATAACTTATAAGGGAACGATTTTCAGTCTGTGTGGTTGACTTCCTTATGTATTTATATCTGTATTGCTGCACTAAGCACATTACACAGATAGTACAGTGTGCAACTGACTGTATGTGAGGCTGCATGTCACACACCTATTTTACAGCATTTTAGTTTTAGAAACACGAGCACGTATGCTCGGAGCAGCGGGCGGCATGACCTTGGGTATACTGAATAAGCAGCTACCTATGTTGTTGAGCGACATCTCTTTAATAATGTAATAACTGCACTTTCACAATTGCTTTATTAACCTTCCTGCTTTCTCAAATTTGCTTGAAAATGCACCATTTGTCCACTCTTTTTTTTTAAAAAATTTCGGGGGAAGAACGCCCCCCCCCGAAATCCCCTTAGGTTGTTCGGGCTCGCCCGCTCGCCGCAGTGCAGTACAACATTCATTTTACGCCTCAACACTTTCAAATGTCACCAGCCGCCACTGCACCCTAACCAGCCAGGCTCTCGGAGACCACCATCACCGGGCTCGCCGTACCTCCAAGTCTCTGCAGCGCGAGGCCACCGCCATCTTAATCGCGGCCTCGTGGTTCCTTCTTTAGCAAAGCAAATTGTTGATTGCCGGCCGCGATCAGAGTCGGCAGGGACAGTGTCGGTTTCTCGTGCTCGGGATAGTCAAGGGGGTATTTAGGGCCCCCTGGGCTGGTTATATCTCTACAGGATGGCACTAGATGGGGATCAGCCGAGCAAAGCTCCAGGCTGAAGTTGCTCACTCCGTCGGCGCCCGGCCACGCCCCCCTAAATGAACAATCACTTTGCACATGAATCTTGCGTGTCTTTGTGTATACTTGATACTGCTGATGCAGAGAGTCTTTCACATTTAATGTTTTACAAATGGCGAGAGAAATGCCTTTTGACAATAATGTAGAATCCGTCTTTTATTAGTAAAAGATGTTTTAAAGTGAAAGAATATGATATGATTGTAACCACTAAAAGGATTTACACCGAATAACACGTATTATACTGAATAGTGAGACGTTTGTAATGTGTAGTTGACTTTAAACCATCCTTTCGTTTCATTGCTGAAGCTTTTTCACTTGAATTATAAGAGTGTGCAAATTTGTCTGTGTAGCTGCTAGAAATGTCGTTCATGGCCCTAAATGTTCCCTATATGTGCAGGTTGTTAAAATAGTCTGAACAATAAAATTTAATCAACGTATACATTAATATTACACATATTTACTTATGAATGTACTTCCCGGTATATTTACTTGTAAAGGGATGGTGGGAATGTGTTCTTTTTGATGTTTTTGTTTAAATTGCTGCCTCTGTGTGTATCACTAAAGCCACGTATTGCTGTCTCTGGGGAAAACGTTTAAACCACCCTAGAAACCGACTTGCACATGTGCGACAACTTATGGTGAAAGGGGGAGAAAGGAAGGGGCACAGCCTGCAATTGTGTCCCGAAGTTCATAAAAATCCTGGCTAACTGCCCATTTTCTTAGGGTTCATGGCCCAGAGGGATAGCACTCAACTAACCTGTTTTATTTCACCGATCCTTTGCGATAAAACACATGCGTGCACTGGTGACAGAATAAACAAACCACTCATCAGGCTAAATACTATCTGCAACATTTTCCTGTCTTTTCCTGGGGGACCTGGCGGCGGAAACCACCTCAAGGAACCTACGGAGAAAGAAAAGGAAACCGGCCTTACCACCCACGACGACGTCAGGAGGATCAAACCCATCCAGCCGCCCTCTCCTCCTTTGGGAATACCCACCTACAGCCCATATTATTTGAATATATTTTCAATAAAAGTCACCATACACAAATCAGAAAAGCCTCCTAAGCCGTATTTCCACCCATCCCTTCACAATCGGATACATTAAAACCGTCCTCCAACTCCTCTTTGGACGGTTTTGTTAAGTATGCAATAGGCATGATCAACAAAGAAATAGAACTGTTTGATCAACGCCTGTCTGTTACACCTGAGTCAGCGGTCAATTGAGACATTTGGTGGAGGACCTTCCTTTCAATGGGACCAACAATGCGACCGCTTTACCCTACAATAACAGTCCTAACTTCTGTGCCTGCTTCTGTGCCTGCTGCACAACCTTAACACCTGATGGGGGAGTCTTTACCATCAGGGTGACCCTACCCGGAAGAATTAACTGGATCAGGAGCATCTCGTCCATAGCTCAGGACTCTAGCGCTTTGCCAGGTGGTGTCCTCCCAGATATGGGCTCACCTGTGTAGAGCAAAAAACGTGATTTATTTCCAAGTGCAAAAAACGATTAACCCAAATCAGCAAGTTCCTGCTAGCGCTGCGCTCTCGGCGGGCTCCCAATGCCTTGCTGGTGATAATAAGCTTTCTGCCAAGTTTATAGACAAATTTATGGACGGACTTGTTAACTCACTTTTGTCACCAATTCACAAACGCTTGGGGGTTATAGAGGAGAAATTGCTATTCTATAAGAAAATTACCCATCCTCCCCAGAGACGTATTTAGGTGATCATTCATCTGCCAACAGTAGATTGGGGTGAGCCTGGTGATGACATGGCCTCTAATTTTGTGGATAGGGTAACATCCAGGGCGGGGGCTCTGGGTTGCCCTCCTTTATCAGATACTGCCACCCATCAACCTTCTTGGGACCGTGCAGCCGGGGCGGGCAGTAGGATGGATGTTGAATGTGGTGCCACTACTCCCTCTGTTTATTTCATGTGTATCAAGGTAGAGGGGTGGTGGGCATGAAGATAACACTCGGGCTATGACCCATATAACGTTGTACTTAACTTTCCACCAACTGCTAGCCCATATGTGGTGGTAATGGTGAATGTTCCTTCCCTTCCTCCAAACACCAACGAATCCTATGTGCAACTGAAAAACAAGGTTATTCATTGGCTACATTTTAAAACTTATTTTTCCCAATCTCAGGTGCATAACATCTTGACGGTTCGCAGGGTCAAATGTGTTGGCTTGTCCAATAAGAACTTTGAAGGTGACTGTGCGGTAATTAATTTTAGACATGCAGGTCTGGTTAATAATCATTTAGTTAAACACAATTTGATGAGTGTACCACAGAGTCCCATTAAGTTAGTCCCAATAGGGTATTTCTACTGGCATCTAAAGAGTAAACACAGGATTTCTTCTCAATTCGCATGCACACATCCTCCTAATGCCCCAATTCCAACTAAGAATCACTTTGCCATATTACCTAGCCTTTCTGGCAACGACTGACAATCCTTGGATCAGCCTAACTCTTCCTGGGTTAGCCCTCCTGTTTATGACATTCCACCAATAAGGAAAGTGCAGAGAATTTGGTCTGCATAACTAATTTTGCCACCACTGCCCAGAGTAGTATCTCCCGTGGCACGGTTAACACGGGTCCCAAACCTACAATTACCCTGAATCATCTGGCTCCATCAATGGAGACTCAAAGCTTGCCTATGGATTCTGCTGCTACTATTACAGGAGGAAAACTGGCAGGTTATTTAGGGGACATCTCAGGTTATCCTGATCTGATCCTCTTCTGTAAGATTCCATTAATTAACATAATACGTCACCAGTTCTTTTTCGACAAAATTCTAATGAAATAGGTAATATTTTTTATTCATGATTATGACAACAGGTCCCATACTACTAACTATTTACAAATTATTTCATGGGATGTGGCTGGATTCATGAGCAAGTTATTGTCCCCAGATTGGCATAGTTTAGTAACATCTGCACAGATAATTTGTATACAAGAAACCTGGGCTCTGGGTGATATTCAAGTTGAGGGGTTTTCCTCAGTGGTTACTGCAGCGACTCCTTCCAGTCCAGTTCTGGAAGGGTTGGATGGGGTTTAGCCATTTTATTTTCTACACCGCTTTTAGTGAATGTCAATAAACAGGTTCCCTGCACTACCAATTTTTTCTCCTATCTTTCAGGAAAGATTGTCACTTGCTCATTGGTAATTTATATACCAATATCTTTGATTTTACACGTAGTGTGGTCATTACCAAATTGGAGGAAGATCTAATTTAATTCATCCCACCAAAGGTGACCCAATACACACTGCTCTGGATCGGAGATTTTAATATATCTAAATGCTCACTGTGGCCCATGGAAGTGTGTGTTGTAACAGATGCATTTAGGGTCAGCTACACTTCCCGCATAACACATATGGAAATTCTTTGAATAGTACATTATTCAAACATAATTTAATACTTTTGGAAGACAAGAGTAATGCCAAGTCTGGACAACATCCATCGTTTATTGGCAGGGGTGCAAATACTACTGATCATATACTATCAACAAATGGCATTTCTAATCTGGTTAATCTTGTAATTAAAGCTAACTCTGTAAATCATCATAATCCTCTGGTTCTCACCCTATGGCTCCAATCTAGCGAGCACATTGATTATAACATCATAGGTAACATTAACATAACAAGATCAAATGGGCCATGCATTAAATGGACTGGTATTGTAACCTAGTCAGTTCACAAAAAGAATAATATCAATCAATCAATCAATCAATCATGTCACTTATAAAGCGCACTACATACCCGCGAGGGTCTTAAGGCGCTGGGGGAAGAGTGGGGTGGTGCTGCTACTGATCGAAGAGCCAGGTCTTGAGGAGTCTTCTGAAGGCCAGTAGGTCTTGGGTCTGTCGGAGGTCGTTTTCCGGATGCGGGGGACTGTGGCGAGGGCGAGGGCGAGGCTGGTTGAGCGGAGCTGGCGGGTGGGGGTGTAGAAGCTGAGTCGTCTGTTGAGGTAGGCTGGTCCGGAGTTGTGGAGTGCTTTGTGTGCGTGGGTGAGGAGCTTGAAGGTTATCCTCTTGTTGACAGGGAGCCAGTGCAGGTCTCTCAGGTGGGGTGTGATGTGGCTGCGTCGGGGGATGTCGAGGATAAGACGTGCAGAGGCGTTCTGGATGCGTTGCAGCCGTCTCAGGAGCTTAGCCGTCGTTCCTGCGTAGAGGGCGTTTCCGTAGTCCAGCCTGCTGGTGACGAGGGCCTGGGTGACTGTTTTTCTTGTTTCGGTGGGGATCCACTTGAAGATCCTGCGGAGCATTCGGAGGATGTTGAAGCAGGATGAGGAAACGGCGTTGACCTGCTTAGTCATGGAGAGGGTGGGGTCGAGGATGACCCCTAGGTTGCATACGTGGTCGGTGGGTGGCGGGGCTGTTCCCAGTGATGTTGGCCACCAGGAGTCGTCCCAGGCTGAAGGGTTGGAACCAAGGATGAGGACCTCCGTCTTGTCCGAGTTCAGCTTCAGGCGGCTGGTCCTCATCCATTCGGCGACGGCCTTCATTCCTTCGTGGAGGTGGGCTTTGGCGGTGTGAGGGTCTTTGGTGAGGGAGAGGATCAGCTGGGTGTCGTCGGCGTAGGAGATGATGTTGAGGTTGTGCTGTCGGGCGACGTGGGCGAGGGGTGCCATGTAGATGTTGAACAGCGTTGGGCTGAGGGAGGAGCCTTGGGGTACGCCGCAGATGATCTTGGTGGCCTTGGATCGGAAGGGGGCGAGGCGGACGCTTTGTGTTCTGCCGGAAAGGAAGGATGTGGTCCAGTCCAGGGCCTTCTCTTGGATCCCGGCGTCGTGAAGGCGTGTTCGTAGTGTGTGGTGGCAGACCGTGTCGAAGGCGGCTGATAGGTCCAGGAGGATGAGGGCTGCTGTTTCTCCGTTGTCTAGCAGGGTCCTGATGTCATCGGTGGCGGCGATGAGGGCGGTTTCGGTGCTGTGGTTGCTGCGGAAGCCGGACTGGGAAGGGTCCAGGATGTTGTTCTCCTCGAGGTATCGGGTCAGTTGTTTGTTGACGATTTTCTCGGTGACCTTCGCGGGGAACGGGAGCAGAGAGATGGGTCGGAAGTTCTTGAGGTCCTTGGGGTCTGCCTTGGGTTTCTTGAGTAAGGCGGTGATCTCGGCGTGCTTCCAGCTTTCCGGGAAGGTTGCTGTCTCGAAGGAGATGTTGATTATTTTCCGGAGATGGGGCGCGATGGCTGTACTGGCTTTGTTGAAGATGTGGTGAGGGCACGGGTCTAGCGGTGAACCGGAGTGGATGGTGTTCATGATCTCGCTGGATAATAGATACTAATAAGCAGGACCTTGAGTCTTGTTTATCCGAGACAGTTAATTATCGGTAGATTCAAATAGCTTTTAGGAACATCACAAACTCCATTAATGCCCAACTTTCATGGAGTACCAGGCATAGTAAGATAGGTCAGGTCGGCTGCTTTGCTCATTGGCATCGAAAAAAGCTTCGACTAGCCCTAAATGCATCCCCAAGAGATAGAACCCTGGTCACAATTCTTAGGAAACAGTACAAGGAGGCACTGTCTGCCAGGAAAAAAGTTGTACAAGAATAGGCCTGGTCCAAGCTAGAAGAAACTGCGGCCATGAATGATTGCATTTTATTCTGGCAGATGATTAACTCCCTTTTTCAAAAAGATAATACAGCTCTCGATTTAGACTGGCATGTAGCGATGCAAGTGTGGGTTGACCATTTTTCTAATATCTTTAGTCCACCACATAATTTAGTCCACCAAGTTAAGGACCCAATCCAAATATGTCCAATTCTTAGTGGGAGTCAGACACTAACAATCACTTTAGAAGAAGCTGTAAGGGCTATTGAGAAAAGTGCAGTGAACCATGGAATATACGTTGATAGAATGTTACTAATGGTTTGTTCAGTTTCCTGTTCATTATTTGAACTTTTCAGCACCTTTTTGCAATGTTTTTTCCAGTTCAGGTATGGTTTTGATAAAGTTACCCATTACTTGGATAATTTGCTTTTTGGTGGCAGAGAGAATACAGAAGAGTAGCAGGGCTCTTGAGGCATTTCACAGGGCAATGGAGGAGTTGGGAGTGCCCTTGCCCACTGAGAAAACGGAAGGTTCGCTTCCCAGTCTGACATTTCTGGGTATTGAGTTTGACTTGGTCAAGAGGGAAGTGTGCTTGCCCTAAGAAACGTTTTAACGTTATTGCAGTTGTTAGAAAAGGCAGTTGCTTAAAAAAGAAAAACTAGAACTGATGAAGATGCAGTGTCTTCTTGGCCACCTGAATTTTGAATTGAGGGCAGTTAGAGCAGGAAGAGCTTTATGCAGGAGATTTGGATTTTCAGGCAGGTGCGACTTTGCCATATCACAGGGTCAGATTGAAGGTGAGTTTAAAGTAAGACCTATAGGGGTAGATCACCTTTTGGAAGGAGTTTAATGGTATCACACTATTGTCAATTGAGGAGGAATGGTTATGTCAAGTGCAGGTTTTTTGATGCAGCAGTTCTGTTTTTTTTGTGGATGGCCATTGGGTGGCAGAACCATGGCCGGAGGACTGGTTAGGCAGCAAGAGGAGTATTGTATTTTTGGATTTTTTTTCCATTAGAAGTGGCAATGTGTTTGTGGGGAAAATTGTTGGTCAACAGGAGGGTTAGGTTTAATATGGAAACTCAGCACTTCAGTTGTTACATTCTACTTACATGACCCTTATTACTCTAAGCAAAATTTACTCAAGAAGATCGGCACAGTGCCCTAGGTGTGGGGAAGATGGGGCAGCATTTCTGCACTGGGCCACAAGTTGTAGAGGGTCCATGAATTCTAGCTGGAGGTCTGAGAGTGCCTATAGACAACCACAGGGATCTGGCTGGATTTCCTTTTATTGGAAATGTTGTTGGGGCTAAGATCTCGGGGAGATGAGATTTGCAAAACGATTTTGCCAGGTTGGGCCAAAAAAGTTGGGGCCTCAGCAGACAGGAGAAGGCCCACTTATAGTCGGCTTTTGGCTAAGGTTGTGATCAGGTTGACAGTTATTTGTTTTTTTGATTGGGAAGTTGCAATATTTTCTCTGTGTATGGTTTGGTTTTACAATGGAGCTTTCAGGATTTCTGAGTGGTTGGGGATAAAGTGAAGTGGAGATTTACGTCAAAAGCGGATGGTGGAATCTACGAATGAGGTAGGGATGTGGCTGAGGAGGAGCAAGACAGATCAATTTGGGAGAGGTCAGAAGGGGATTTTATTGAAGTCTGCTGATGTTGCTTGTTGCCCTGTCACTCGATGGTTTAAATGCCTGTGGATAAGAGGGGAATGTTTGGGTCTCGATTATCAGCTTTTCAAGTTCTGAGGGTTTTGCTAATAGCATTGGAAAGTTTGGGTCTGTCACTTAGTGATTATGGATATACATTTCTTTAGGATTGGGCCAGCAACTGAAACAAGGTCTATTGGGTTTTATGGAGCACAATTTAAAGGTCTTGGATAGATGGAGATCTGCATGTTAGAAGTGGTATGTGTATTTGAACAAATAATTATATTAACAGTTTGTGATTGTATTTTAATTGTTTGTTTCTTGTCTAGGTAGTGTGGCTGGTCCGCTCAACAATACTTCTGTGGTTTGGGACATTCCTTTGTTTTCTGGACTGCCAAGCAAGCAGAAACAGGATATATGGAAGGCAGCTATGACTGGATGAAGCCAGGGAGTTTGACTCATTGTGGAGTAAGAGCGGTATCTGGTGGTGTGAGATCCTTGGTAATCTATCTAAACTCATTGCAGGAAGAACTTGTCTGGATCTATTAGTTATCCATCTTGGTGAAAATGATCTGGTCTGGTGCAGCGCAAAATTGCCCACCCTTTACACATCACAAATATCTCACAAATACTTAACAGATACATGACATGAACATGCACTTTGCACCTGTTTCTTGTGTGGTTTAACGATTAATGTAAGTGTTGCACTTGATATCATTATTAAAGAGTGCATTCACTGTAGGATTAGAGGATACTCACATTGTGTGTTTTACCATAATTGACTGATATTATTTGAAGTATTGATTACATCTATAAACCATCCTTACTTACTAGATAATGTGCTCACTATAAAGATGAAATTCGACTTTCCTAATGTGTGCTTTGATACCATGAATAACGTTTAATGGTTAGAAACTTAACTTGAAACCATCCTCATGTATGTAGAATATGATTTCACTGGAAATGCTAAAGAGTTTATGTAATGTGTGCACTAATGTTACACGTATATTTGAATTAAATGTAGTCCTAGCCATACTTACTCATGATTATTTTAAGGATTTACTTTGTGTTACATGTAATGCGAATCTAATGCACTAGAAGTTTATATTCATTTGTTTTTAAATGTGCACACACATATTTAATGTGCACCAAAGAGTTAATGCTTTATTTGTCCCGACTAGCTCTGTATTTCACCCTGCTGCATAAATACTTTTTTCCATTTTCTGCTAGTGTGACATTTCTTGCAGGTATTCCCATGCATTTTTAGTTTGAGAATAGATACATTACTGTACTAGAGATAGAGAAAAAGCCTGATAAAAAGACCTTGACAAAAGGTACATGGGGAGCAAAAGCGTCAACTGAAAGGCCTATTCAGCAGTGTTGCGAATTACCTTGTGCATGAGATGTTGTTCTCATGTCTAGTGTGGGATCTTTTGCTAATGTTACAGTCTACTACGTAAGAAGTGAAGATGAACAATGAGACCCCTGATGGTACAAAGGTGTGTTGACCAAGAAGCCTGTGTGTCTTATAATTTAGTGTTCACCCTGTTAGAGATTCAGACTCCTTCCAGAACTCTTTGCAGATGCTTTCCAGACTATTTACAGGTGCCTGTTAGATGCTATTTAGATTCCTTTTGACATCCCTTCAGAGACTTTCCCCCAGATGCTTAGAGCAGTTTCCCTTGGACTTTGAGATGTTTACACCTCTAAGCTTTCCTGATTCTTTACTGCGTGTGACTTAGGCTAACACATTCTCTGACCCATAGAAGTCTCTTGACCAAGCTTCTGAAATGCTGACATCTTACCTATTTATTTTCCCTTGCTTAGTTCTAATTTCCCTTATGGAAATTCCTGATTTTTGAGATTTTTTAGGTTTCAGAACCATCTTTTTAGCTTGGACTTTAGGTTGAGTGAGTCTAGATTTACCTATGCATAGACAACAAAACCTGAGACTTTTCTCTGAGGATCAGATATTCATCTTACTCTTTTGTATTGCTATGACTGAATACCTTGGTGTTTAATACTGGCATGCCTAAACTTCTTTAGGAGGTTGGGTTTCCCAGTTGTTATTCTGTATCTTTATAGAAAGGGATTAAGAATCGTGTATCTTAACGTGATATTGAATTTGTAATAAACCTTATTTAGCTTGGCTACCGATTCGTGGTCCTCATTGTGTAGCCAAATGGGTTGTACTGTTAATTGAATTTGATTGATTGTAAATGCTACCTCCCCTCACCTCTCAATCGGACTAAAAGGTCCATCGGAGGACCAGTGGTAAGCAAGTGAGCCCAGAAAATGCTGGATCAGGTCCAACTTTCCAGAATTGGTGTACTAAAAGTCATGAAGGCAGATTTAAATCACATAAAGGAAGTTTGGTCAAGACCTCATATATTATGGACTGAGTTGATCCAGAGACAGGTATGGACGGGCGCGTGGAAGCCAAGTGCTATTGAGAAGCAGAGAAAGAAGGTGAACGGAGATGTGAGGTTTTTTTAGGGGTTGTGAGATCTCTGTTTTGAAAAATGTGGCAACTGTACAGGAAGACCAGCCTCTTTTTCGTCAAGACGGAGCTCATTTATATTTGCTAGGCAATTAATATTACCTGTTGGAGTTGTGTTCGAGAATTGTCCAGTTGCTGGGAGAGACGTTATGGTGTTTGTACGAGAATGTGGGACTTACCTGGTGAGGCAGACTTGCGGTGACGGTCCAAGAGTATTCCCAATCTTCCCTACATGTGTCACGAAACCTGCAAGCGGAAAGAAAAGGGAGTGAATGGGGCTGGATAAGAGGGAAATGGCCCACCTTGGAAACAGGAAAGGAAAGACCGGAAAGTAGGAGGAAAGATATGTTAAAAAGGACCAAATGTTGCAAGTAATGCATAAGGAGATCCTGGAGGAAGCCGAGGAAAGGAGTCGAAGTGGGACAGAATTACCTGTGGGAGACGGAATGCTAAGGAAGGAGAAGAGCCCAGGTCTGAGGTCGATTGTAGGAAAGTGCCTAATTTTGACTTGGTTAGCTCCCAATTTTTGCTTGATATCTGATATAGTTTCGAACTGTAAGTGCACTGAGCCCCTGCTAACTAGGTCCCCAGTGCCTGATCTCTTTCCCTAAAACTGTACCACGATTGGCACAACTTCAGTGGCCCCTGTAAGTCCCTAATAAATGGTACTCCTGGTACCCAGGCCATGGGTACTAAGGAGGGTCCTCTGGAGCTGCAACACTGGTTGTGCCACCCCAGGGACCCGTCACCAAGGCTATGCACTCTGCCATTGCAGGCTGCATGTCTTGGTGCAGAGAAACCTGAAGAGTCAACATGGCACACAGCCATGTGTGCTATGTCTCCCATAAACTGCATGTGATATATGTAAGTCAGCCCAACTGCAGACCTTTAGCCCTAAGGCAGGGTGCACTATATCCTATGTGTGGGCATATCAGCATGAGCATATATGCCCCTGCAATGCCCAGTCCATTCTGGGATGTTGTAAGTATACAGGGAAGCCACAAAGAAAGAGAACATGGACTGGATACTTGTCAACATGAGTTTCCCAGCTCCATGATGGCTTCACTGATGTATGAGATGTTTGGTACCAAACATCTTGTCTTAATCATTCCTCACTGATGCCAGAGGTGGATTTATTAATACATTCACACAGGAGACCCTTTTAGAGGGTCCTCTGAAAACCTACCAAGCACTGGTGTGGTTCCTGACTTGTTTTCGCCAGCCTGCCACTACCAGATATGTTTCTGACCTCATGGGGTGAGAGCCTGCGCTCTCAGAGTACAGAGACGAAGCCTGCTCTGGGCGGAGGTGCTTCACACCTCCTCCAGGAGAGGATGGCCTTCCTGGGCGGGAAGCTTCAAAGACAATGCTGCCTTTGTATTCCAACCCAGGAACCTCCAGATAGTGGGGAAAGCCAAGCCCCCATTCCTGCTCCACTTTTGGCGGGAGGAAAGGTAGGAAAATTAGTTTGATGAGGAGGGTCCCCATTTAGCCTAGACCACCCGTAGGGTGGGGCAGGCAATGTGAACCCCTCTCCTGAAATTCCACCATCTGGGAATGGTGGAGAAACCTCCAATCAGGGCTCCAGTAGTGTCTCTTCCCACAGGAAGTGATCACTAGAGGGTGTAGACACCCTAAAGGTAAGTATCCCAGTTGCTTCTACCTGTCTCCCCTTGTAATGCTCCTATAGTCAGTATTTAGGTGGCACCCGAGACCTGAACATCAGATTCGACGGACGAGAGAAAACCAGGACAAAGAAGACTCTCTGCTCAAGAACTGAAGCCCTGCTGCAGAAGAAAAAGGTGCCAAACCCTGCCTGCTGCTCCTAGGACTCAACAATCGCTGCTGCTGTGTCGTCCTGAAATCTGAAAGGACTCCAAGAACCCTGGAGCACCTCCAGCCTTTAAGAAAGTGCCCTGAAGCTCCCTTGAAGTGAAGGTATCACTCCCCAGCACACCACAGGCACCTATCCTGTGAAGCCTGGTTTGTCGACTTGCTGCTCCCCGACGACCTTGACGTTGCACCATAGCAAGATAAGGTAGAACGGCTCCGAAGGGTCAGACCTGCCTCCCCGCCAAGTTTGGAGGCACCAGGACCTACCAGAACCGCCGCATACCAATAGCCGGGGTACCAGACCCCCAACGGTAAAAACCAAGAAGAAGAGTGCACACCAGACTCCCGAAACACCAGAAGCAAGCACCCATCGAGGGATGACGAGACACCCGAGACCCACTTCCTGAGGGGCCTAGCTGCCCCAAGATCACCTCTCCAAGTTGCCTGCTCCTGACATCGAGGACCTCAAGACTCACAACGGCCGACTGACCTGTTCGCTCTGCACCCGGCTCCACTGGACCCAGCACCGACCAACCAGCCCTGCTCCCATGGTCCCCAGGCACTTGTGACATCCTCCCTCTATGGAGACCCATCAGACTTACCTGTAAGCTTCTTTGTGCAGTGCTTTTTCAAGTGGCCCCCTTCGTCTTTGCGCACCAGCTTCCAAGACCACAGCACCTCTGCTCCCGGCCGATCCGGGATGCTCCTGAACTTTTCCTGCTGGAACTTTGGACCTTGTTCCGACATCGACCTAAAACTAGAAGGTGAACTTCTTGAAAGCATTGCCTGAATTTCTATGCATCTTTCTGCTTTTTCCCCATTGTTTCCTATGGTGCCTAATGGCGCATAGAAGTGATATATTTTCCGAAATTTGAAAAATCTGAACTCCAAAAGTACTCACCTTAGAACTGTGTTTATGGTCTTAAAAATTATATAAAAATCAATGTTATTTTTTACAAATTGGTCTCCGATGTATTCTTGAGTGCGTGTGGGGATCTCTTGCACTCTCGACACAGGGTATTTCATTTTAGTATACTGTACAGAGAGGCAATTTCCTACATTGTTGGATCAGCGGTGGGGTACACGACTTTGCATTTGCTGGACCACTTTGACAATAAGTGACCACAGGAAAGACTAAAATTGTTTTTAAACAGTCTAATTTTTGATTGGTCTAATTTTTTCTATTTTTCTAAAATTAACTGCTAGGGTCTTGGTTAAGTCCCTGAAACCAAGTGGTTAGAAATTTAAAAGTCTGTGCTTTAGTTAGGACAAAATATTCAGTGATAGTTATATTTTTTTTACTTCCTAAAAAGGTCTTAACTTTAGTAAAATAATGCCTGATTCCGATAGCCAGGTTCAGGAGCTCGACCTGACACCTTACATGGACCTGAGCCATGTTCACCTGAGAGGCCGCTGTAAGAGATATGGAATCAAACTAGGCAAAAGTCCTTAAAAGGAATATCTCAGAGAACTGATAGCTCAGTTTGAGAGAGATAACCCAGAACTGGTAAACCAGTCTAAGGACAAAGATAATACCAATAAAGATTATGTTGGAGAAGGGCATGAGTCAGTCCCCTAAAACACAGCTGAGGTCCCCTCAGATGAGGACCTCATGCTGGAAAGACTGACCAGTAGACTAAGATTAAAGGCTCAGCTCCTGGAACTAGAAAAACAAAGAAAAGAGATGGGCCTAGGACCTATCTCTGGTGGTAGCATACAAGTAATATGGGAGAATAGCAGTGCCTATGTCTCATAACTCCCCAAAGGGATCGTCCCTCGCTATTCAGAATGTGATGACATCACCAAATGGTTTACCACATTTCAGAGAGCCTGTATAGGAAGGAAAGTAGCTAGACCAAATTGGGCTCCTCTCTTGTGGGAACTATTCTCAGGGAAATGCAGGGATAGACTCTTGACATTACCTGAAAAAGATGCTTAGTCTTATGGCCTCATGAAGGTTACCCTGATTTAGGGCTTTGGACTCACCACTGAAGAGTATAGAATAAGATTCAGGGAGACTCGAAAAACCCAGAGTCAGTGCTCGGTAGAGTTAGCTGACTTTTTTTTTTTTAATTCTTTTTATTAAACATACGTCAGTGATAATGTACAGCATTACTTCAATCAATGTTCGACTATACATATGCATCCCCCCTTACATCATAGTCTACAATCTTTTATTACGGCATATTACGGCAATCCCAACAGATCAAGAGTCATCCCTTGTAGCTTCCCAAGTCTACCTACCCCCTCCCGTCTTGGTGACCTAACCTCCCTCAAGGATTCCTGTATGTTTCTCATTGGTTCCACACTTTTTCCCACTTTTTGGGGCAGCCCCTACTCTCGTATATTGTCTTCTCAGCTGCACAGCACCAATCCATGTCCATTTTCCATTGAGCTATCATCGGGGGTTGAGTAGCCCCCCATGCCCTGGCAATATTCCTCTTGGCCACCATTGCCGCCACCAGTAGCCAGATTTTTTGGTATTTCGGCCATGTCTGATCCCCCGATACACACAGAATGTGCCATCTGGCCTCCATAGGGACTTTCTGTCCAATCACATCTGACATTACCCGCATTACCCTCCCCCAGAATTGTTGTATAGCAGGACATTCCCAAACTATATGAAAAAAGGTGCCCTTCTGTTCACAGCCCCGCTGACAACCATCCGTGAGAGTGTGTCCTAACTTATACATAAGTGTGCTGGTGGAGTACAACCTATGGAGAATTCTTAACTGTACAAGTCGGAATCTTGCCCTAATTGCTACTTCTCTAGGGCTTTGTATGGCCTCTGCCCAGTCGTCGTCCTCCAGCAAACCAACGTCCGACTCCCATGCCTCACGTAGTGTCCTTAGTAGATCCGGGGAATTATTGATAATCTTTCTATATGTACAGGATAGTGCCTTCACTGGGATTGGGTCCAATATAAGCCGGTCCTCTAGTGGGCTGTATTCAGGGAGTTGTTCCCCTTCTCTGACATGTCTGCGCAGTGCATGCCCCAATTGCAGATAGCGATATCTTTCTGTCTCTGCTAACTGGTATTCTTTTTGTAGGTCTATGAACGAGATTATCGCCTGGCCCCTCCATACGTCTCCTAGGTGTACTATATCTATCAATTTCCATTTGCTAAAACCCTGCAGTTTGCCCACCTCTCTTAACATATCACTATCCCACAGCGGGGTTCTTTCTGTCAATCTATTGTCCCACCCTAGGAATTTGTTAGCCCTGGTCCACACATCCAGCACGGTCTTTGTATGTGGCGGCATACTTTCTTTCCCTGCCCTCCGATATAATGCTCCTGAGTATCCTCTAGCCCCCATCGCCCAGTGATCTACTCGATATGCTGAGTCATTCCTGTCTGTAAATATCCATTCATTGATCGTCATTAATTGCGATGCCCAGTAGTATTTCTGGAGATCTGGTATGGCCAAACCAACTTCATACACCCCTCTCTGAAGTTTAGCTAGCGCAATTCTTGCCCCTCCTCCATCCCACAGTAATTTCCTTAGCTCGCTGTCAACTTCCCTAAAGAATTTTTCGGGTATTGAATATGGGGTGTTTTGAAGGATATACAACATTCTCAGCAGTGTCATCATCTTGAATAGGACTGCTCTCCCCATCAGGGAGATCGGCAGAGTCCTCCAGTGGGCAACATCTCGTTTTAGGCGTTCCAGTTGTGGCTGCAGATTTCCTTCCAGAAATCCTGTATCTGTGTTGGTAATGAGTATGCCCAAGTATTTAAAGCTATCTTTGACTTGGAGTTTTATTTCTCCACCGAGCACAGGTCTTCCGATAGCATGCACAGAAGGGACTCATCCCAATTAATCTGGTATCCTGAGTACCCCCCAAATAACTTAAAAATCTGTAGTAACCGGCTTATTGTAAATCGGGGCCTTGTCGCGTACAGGAGGACATCATCTGCGTATAATGATATTCGCTCTTCCCATTGTTCCCCCCCTGAAATTCCGGAAATCACTGGGTCCCCTCTCACCCATGCCGCAAGTGGCTCCAATGCCAGTGCAAATAAAACCGGGGAAAGAGGGCACCCCTGTCTCGTCCCTTTATGACGGGGCAAAAGAGCGGGACACCGAGCCATTCACCCATATCCTGGTCAAAGGATTTTTATACAATTTAATCCAGGATTGAAACCGAGGACCAAACCCAAATCTTCCCAGAACCTCGAACAGGTAATGCCATTCGATACTGTTGAACGCCATACGAGCGTCCAGTGACAGTAACGCCGCTTCCACCCCCGGATTGGATCTTACTAGGTACATTACACCAAAGAGGCATCTAAGGTTAAGCCTGGTGCTGCGGTGAGGCATAAAACCAGATTGATCTGGATGTATCATTGTCGTGATTGGTCCCAAAAGGCGATTCACCAGGACCTTAGCCAATATTTTGACTTCCATATTCAGCAAGGATATAGGCCGGTACGAGCCACACTGGTCCTCCTTGGGGATTACTACAATGGTTGCTGTTCGTTGATCTGCTGGCAAACCCCCCCCCTTGCCCTCGCCTCGTTGAACATATCCAATAGGTATGGTGCCAACACACTCGCTGCGCATTTGAATAACTCCACGGGTAACCCATTTGGACCCAGGGCCTTCCCCGCGTGTAAGTCCTGTATGGCGCCCATTATTTCTTCAGTTGTTATATCATTCTCAATGTCTTCCCTATCCTTGTCAGATAGCACCGGAAGCCTCATTTCAGCTAGTAGTTCCCTGCAATCCATTTCTGACCTGTCAGGGGTGGATGTGTAAATCTCTTCGTAGTAGTCTACAAAGACTCATGCTATGTCCTCCCCGGTACTGTACGTATCTCCCTGTGTGTCACGTATTTCTGCCACCCAGTTTCTGTCCCTATCCCTCTTCTCCAACCAAGCAATCATTTTGTGAATTAGCTGACTTTTTAGTAAAAACACTGAACGGTTGGTTAACAGGTAACAATGTGAATGACTATGAAGGTTTTTACAATGTAATCATGAAAGAGCACCTTTTGAGTAATTGTTACAATGAGAAGTTACATCAGCATCTGGTAGACCTAGGTCCACTTTCTCCTCTAGAGTTGGGGAAGAAGGCAGACCACTGGGTCAAAACAAGGGTGACTAGAACTACCACTGGTGAAGGAGAGCAAAAGAAAGTGGCCAAAAAGTTCCCTCAAGAAAAAGATGGTGATCAAAAAGGGAAAGACAAAATCGAGTCTTCTTTAGGCCCCCAAAAACCTGCTCAGGAGGGTGGGTTTAGAAACTCATCACAGCCCAAGGGAGGGTACCAGGTAAGAACTGGGATCCCAAAAAGGATTGGTGTCATGATTGCAAGGCACTTGGACACCGGACTGGAGGATCCTGGCTGTAAAAACAAATCAAATGCCTCTAGTCCACCTGCAGTGAAGGCAGTGGCCAATCTCCAGTTGGGATCTCAGGTGAGCCCTGACCATGTAGAAGAACTCACAGATGCCACTCTTGTAGGGGATGTGGACTTAGCCGCCTTAGCTGTTTGGACCGCTAATATGCAAAAATACAGACAGCATCCTATTATTAATGGGGTTAGGGTGGAAGCCCTGAGAGACACTGATGCCAGCATCACCATGGTGACTGAGCAACTGATGTCCTCAGATCAGTATTTGCCAGGAAGGACCTATCCAGTCACCAATGCTGACAATGTGACAAACACCTATCACATGGCGATTGTGTCCTTTGATGGGGGAGGGGTTGCTGGAAAAAAGGAAGTAGCAGCCTCTTTGTCAATACCAGTTGATTGTTTGCTTGGCAGTGATTTGGAGTCCTAAGCCTGGACTGAGGCAGAACTGAGAATCCATGCAGAAATACTTGGAATCCCACACTGGCTGTGCGTAAAAACCAGAGCACAGAGCAGAGTCCTGGGTGAAAAAGAGGTGCTGGAGTCTGGAATAATGCCCCAGCCCTCCAAGAGAAAAGGCAAGCAAACTGGGGAACCAGCTACAAATCAGACACCAGACCTTTCTCCTTAGGGGGAAGAAGAGTCAGCCCCAGAAGGAACTGAACTTCAGGAGCTGGAGCCTTACCAGGCTTAGCTTTTGAGCCCAAGGGGACCCTCTAGGGAAGAGCTGTGCAGAGGCAGAGGACCTTCCCAAGTCTTGAAAGCCTGCGACAACAAGCTGCTGCAGAGGAAGGAGGTAATATTAGTGGCTACCACAGGACCTATTGGGAGGAGGGAATCCTTTACACTGAGGCCAGAGACCCCAAACTTGGTACCACTAGGAGAGTGGTAGTGCCTCATGCGCTTAGAGAATTCCTCCTCAATTTGGCCCATGATATCCCCCTAGCTGCACACCTTGGCCAGACCAAAACTTGGAGCAGGCTTGTTAGCCACTTCTACTGGCCAGGGATGCAACAGAAGGTGAGAGTTTTGCAACTCCTGCCCCACCTGTCATGCCAGTGGCAAGACGGGTGGGCACCCAAAGGCCCCCATAATTCCACTTCCAGTGGTTGGGGTTCCCTTTGAAAGGGTAGGGATTGGCATTGTTGGTCCCCTTGACCCTCCTACAGCCTGGAGGTAGCGGATCATGCCACCAGGTATCCTGAAGCTCTTTCCCCTTAGGACTACCACTGCCCCTGCTGAGGCTTGGGCCCTCATTGGTATCTTTACCAGTGTGAGCTTCCCTAAGGCGGTGGTATCAGATAAAGGAACAAACTTTATGTCTGGTTACCTGAAAAACATGTGAAAGGAGTGAGGAGTGACCTCCAGGTTCACTACCCCCTACCATCCACGGTGTAATGGCCTTGTTGAAAGATTCAATGAGACCATAAAAGGTATGATTGGTGGACTCCCTGGAAAACTTAGAAGAAGAAAGGATGTCTCACTGCCATGCCTGCTTTTTGCCTACAGGGAAGTGCCACAAAAGGGAGTGGGGCTCTCCCAATTTGAAATTTTGTCTGGTCATTCTGTTAGGGGACCACTGTGGGATGTTGTAAGTGCACAGGAAAGCCATAAAGAGTACATGGGCTGGAAACTTGCCAACACGAGTTTCCTAGCTCCATGATGGCTTCAATGATTTCTGAGATGTTTGGTATAAAACAGCTTGTCTTAATGAATCCTCACTGATGCCAGTGATGGATTTATTAATACATTCACACAGGAGACCCTTTCAGAGGGTTCCCTGAAAACCTACCAAGCTCTGGTGTGGTTTTCGCAAGCCTGCCACTACTAGACATGTTTCTGACCTCATGGGGTGAGAGCCAGCACACTCAGAGGACAGAGACAAGGCCTGCTCTGGGCAGATGTGCTTCACACCACCTCCAGGACAGGATGGCCTTCCTGGGAGGGAAGCTTCAAAGGAAATGCCACCCTTGAAATCCAACCCAGGAACCTCCAGATAGTGGGGGAAGCAAAGCTCCCTTTCCTGCTCCACTTTTGGCAGGAGGAAAGTCAGGAAAATTAGTTAGATGGGGAGGAGGGTCCCCACTTAGCCTACACCACCCCTAGGGCGGGGCAGGCGATTTGAACCCCTCTCCTGAAATTCCACCATCTTGGAATTGTGGAGAAACCTCCAATCAGGGCTAGGGTAGTGCCTCTTCCCATAGGAAGTGGTCACTAGAGGGTGTAGACACCCTAAAGGAAAGTAGCCCATTGGCTTTTACCTGTCTCTCCTTGTAACACCCCTAAATTCAGTATTTAGGTGGCACCCAGAGACCTGAACATCAGATTCGATGGACAAGAGAAGACAAGGACAAAGAAGACCCGCTGCTCAAGAACTGAAGCCCTACTACAGAAGAAAATGGCTCCAAACCCTGCCTGCTGCTCCTAGGACTCAACAATCGCTGCTGCTGTGTCGTCCTGAAACCTGAAAGGACTCCAAATACAAAATATTACCAGGTAAGAAAAGGGTCTGAGGGAAATTTACAGACCTGCGCGGATAATTCCCCCTACCATATTTATCAACAACATAGAATCCGCGGGTCCTTAGAAAAATTATATATATACAGACAAGTAACCAGCGCAACCCAACAGGATAACATAAATTAGGGAAGTCCTATTTAAGAGGATGGAATCCCATCACCCACCGAGGTGGCATGCTTCATCATTTTGGATCTCCTCTTGGCTGCAACCTGGTGCAGCCAAGGAGCTAACAACTCCTTGCTGGTGTAAAGGAGGAGCTCGCGGAAGTTTTAGTATTATCCGGGGGCTAGATCTCCTAAGATCGATGGATCATGAAACAGTGTGGTGAGAGTGCGTGATGCAGTGTATGAAATGAGTGAGTTAAAATTGACTACCAGGAGAAAAATGAATTTATTAGGTATCCCGTGGTGTCAAGGGTTAAAAGTAGTAAGAGCGCGGTCTGAATAAATGTACGAGCGCGCTGGTGAAAAATGCTGAGAAGGTCTACATGTTTCAGCCAATCTTGATCACAAATTGATCATGGCTTTCTTCAGGACCTAGTTGTTACTACTGTAGAACTAAGTGAGTGAAAACTATCACAAAAAAAGAAAAAGGAAATTACAGGATAATTGGAACGATACAACCAACAGTATACCTGTGTGATGCTTATAGTGGAAACTACAGGGATACGTGGTGAACACCTGTTGGAAAAGAGAAAAGACGAACTCAAGTATGCATACATGTTTCTTGTCTGTATATAGAAGAACATTTTCAATCAATGAAAAATGCTGCATGTCTCAGAAAAAATGAGAAAAGACAATATGTCAAAGACCTTACCCGTATTAAATCGGGAGGACTACCCACCGCTCCTGGTAACAACTCAGGGCGTGAGGCAACGCTCTGTGGACAAAAAGGAAGAAACTAGTACCACGAATATGGATAGTTCTAATTTTTTTTTAAAAATGGCGGACCTTAATGGCACCACCACTGTTACTTGTTGACCAGATGAGGGTTTATCAAGGTCACCAATATGGTGTAGAATATACAGGAAGACGGAGTCATTCTGCACATCCCTAGTCAGACAAGTATTTTAGGAGTATAGTGAAGAGTAACAAATCAAGTGCAGTTTATCAGTGAAGGTAATTCACTAAAGGTGTATGCATTTTAAAACATAGCAGTCAGACATACTCAACACTAACACCAAAAGGTATTTAAACGCCACAGGCATGTTGAAAATTATGCCTAGGCTCTAGTAGGGATAGCATAATACTTAGGGGCCCATATCAAAAAGACCGGTAGTATTAATACTCCAGGAGATTAACCATCTCCCTAGCATATATTGCTAAAAACAGTGCCAAGTTTAAGGTTGCCCCGGGATTTAACAGACGTGCATAGCCCTCAGTCAACATTGAAGAAAAGAAAAATCCCCAGCAGCCCGCTGCACCTACCTGTCCGTCGCTACCCCGGGCTCGATCCTGGTTGTCACGAGCGGTAGCAAACGGACGACTGCGCGGCATTAAATACGAAGTTGAAGCGGTCGTTAAGGATCCTCACCTGTGGAGGACCGTCGCAGTCGCGCGTCTTCATGCGTCAGGCGGCGTGTAATACTAGCCGCAACTCTCTGATGCACGCCGTAGCGTGCTCGTTGTGGTCTCGTAGAACTACCCAGGAGTGTAAAAAGTCTGGGTAATGTAGTTTTTCAATGACAAACGGCGTGTTGAAATAGACGCGTAAGTGTAAAAACATCTCTGGAGCATAATCAACACGGAAAGGTAGCGCCCTCTCTAAAACACACATGGGTACTATAGTGGAATTGCCCAGCACACGATATATGCTTGATGGCTTTATATATATGCTTATGCTCACGAAGCCTTAGATCAAGCGAAGGACCCGCAGACAGAAGGTGCGTACTGTGTACACAGTGCCCTTCTTGCTGGGGTATCGTGCATAATGGAAATTAATGGTACAAATGCACATCCTCTCAAAATCAAAATCAAGTAGTGGGGCTACAAACAGGGTATTTATATAGAGTTAGAGGTGTCACTTCTGTGTAAGTACCCACGTTGTGTACGTTGCATGCATGCCCAACATCTATGTGTAGCAGAAAAAACTCAATGCCACAGAAACCCGACAAGGCAAATGTGCGCAGTGTATGACGAAGTAGGGGGGTTACACCCTAAAAATGGAGCCCGACTAATAGGGCCAATCAGGAATAGAAGAATAGACCACAGAGACCGGTTCCCACCTTAACCTCACAACGTGCAAGACTGAAGAATACTGGAAAAGTCATAATTACACCCATTTAAGTATTCTAATCAGTCTGATGCTGCTGCCGTGCAATGCTCCTTAAGATGTGTTCAGGTGGGACCAGGAAATTGTTATATCTCCAAAAAAGGGCCCACCGGTGACAGCAGCAAGGGTAGGAAGCTTTTCTTGCTGAAAGTGCAGAACCTTACACTGGTCAAAAAGAAACGAAGACTCAAACTAGGGTCCACGGGATCTCATCATTCAGCCCCTCTGAGTCACTGCGTAACTTAAAGACCCACCGCTGTTCTTTTCTAAAAAGGAATCTAGACACGTCAGTGTTATGTGCTGGTATGTATGGCTGCTCAAGGATGGTCCAGACCATGTCCTCTGGCTTATGTTTGAGCTTGAGGAAATGGTTGGTCAATCTAGTAGATTGTTTTCTGCACCGAATAGTGCTCTTGTGCTCCATAATCCTCTGTTTAATCTTTTTGGTTGTCATACCAACATACTTTTTGAGACAGGGACACATTATCAAGTAGATGACTCTCTCGCTGTTGCAATTTGTGTGCTTGGTTTGTCTCCACGGTCTATGAGTCCCAATGTCTAACTCCGTGGTATGTTTAGTTTGTGGACACACCGCACAAGTGCCACACGGATAATGTCCCTGGACCGCTGGCATGTTCAAAGTGTAGCTGGTCCCGGGGCAGTACCACCTCTAGGTCGTGTATGGACAAGACAGTCCCGCAGATTCGTGCCTCTTTTAAAAGAAAAAAGGGGGGGAGGTATCTTGTCCTGTCCTACGTTTAAAATGCACCAATGTTTACGCACAATCTTCTGAATCTGATTGGACTGTGTGCTGAAAGTATTCACACAAGTGAGTCTCGTGAGTGGGGGTTTAGGCGCCGCAGGTTCTATCAATGCTTCGCGGTTGTTATTGGAAGCTCTTTTGTAAGACTGACGTATCAATCTCTGAGGGTATTTCCTGGCCCGCAGATTCCGAGATAGCACAGTGGCATGTTTTCTGAAATCTTCAGTGGTCGAACAGTTCCTTCTGAGCCGAACGAACTGGCCAAATGGCAGCCCTTCGCGTAGAGATTTCGGGTGGAAACTGTCAAATGTTAATAACGAGTTTCTTGCCATGGGTTTAGTGTATAGTTCACTCTCTAGACACCTTGCTGATGGAAAAATACGAAGGTCGAGAAACGGCAGACTCGTTTTACTCGAATCCATAGTGAAATTCAGAAAGTTGTTCTGTGAGTTCAACCAAACGTGGAAAGCATTGAGTGTATCCGCATCTCCTCTCCATATGACGAAAATATCGTCTATATAGCGTTTCCACTCGATGATGTGACCTCGAAACGGGTTGTCCTCGGTAAGTACACTATTTTGTTCGAATAGGTGTACATACAAATTCGCCAGGCTGGGGGCGAAAACACTGCCCATCGAAGTACCCGATGTTTGAAGGTAAATACGGTCTTCGAATCTGAAAAAATTCTCAGTCATAGCCAGCCTGGCGCATTCCATGATGAAAGGAACTGGTGAACTCGTAGCACCTGGTGTCAGATCCAGAAGTGCCCTGACAGCATCAAGTGTCTCTCCCTGGGGGATACAGGTATAGAGGGATTCGACGTCAAAACTAACGAGGAAATCCGTCTCAATATTAAAATCAATCCCTGGGAGGAGTTGTAAAACGTCCTTAGTGTCTTGAAGGTAAGTGGGCATCGCTTTTACTAAAGGTCTTAAAAAGTGGTCCACAAATGTGGAAAGAGGTTCAAGGAGCGAACCCAGTCACGAAATAATAGGTCTCCCCGGTGGGGGACGCTGGGGCTTGTGCACCTTGGGTAACACATAAAAATAAGGCATCACCGGATGAGTTGTTACAAGGAAGCTGGCCTCGTGGGCTGACACCCAGCCCTCTGATCTAGCTTCCTCCACCAGATCGCTGATCTCCTTCATGAGCCTTGCTGTCGGATCTGTATTCAGCAATCGATAGGACCGCTCGTCCATCAATTGTCTCAGGCATTCAGCCCGGTAGTCAGAGGTATCCAAGATGACAATGGCACCGTCCTTGTCGGCGGGCTTGATGGTAATGGAAGGATCTCTGGCAAGGGAGTCAAGTGCTTGTTTTTCCAAAGTAGGTAGATTCTGATAGTGATTCTTGGACGTCGTACTCAGCTTGGAAACTTCATGAGTTACAGCTTTTTCAAAAGTTAGTACCTGGTCTGGTACTGCATGGCTAGGAGGACTGAAGGTTGATTTGGCTCTCAAACCACTATTATTATTATTATTTATTAATGCATTTTATAGAGCGCTCGGCTACCTCCAACGGAAGTGTCCCGGCGCTAGCGATAAGTACAGATTGCGTGCGGGAGCTGAAGAATTATGCAGTGTTCTAGGTTAGGCTGAAAAGCCAGGTTTTTAAGGCCTTTCTAAACAGGGGCTCTGAGTTCGCCTTTCGAAGGTGGACTGGCATAGAGTTCCACAGAGAGGCTGTTTTCACAGCAAAAGCGCGACCCCCCATCCTGGCCTTTTTGAAGCGTGGGGTCACCATTAGGTCCTGATGGTTTGACCTCAGATGTCTTGATTGGTGATATCGCCGAAGTCTGTGCTTCAGATATTGAGGGCCAGCATCTCTAATGGATCTGAAAGCCAGTATCAGTGCCTTAAACTCGATCCGTCTCTTGACCGGGAGCCAATGAAGGCTTCGCAGGTGGGGAGAGATGTGGTGGCGAAGAGGCACATTTCTGATCAGCCTGGCTGCAGCATTTTGTATAATCTGCAGTTTTCTCAGCAGGTAATCTGGGAGCCCCAGGTAGAGACTATTTGCGTAGTCCAATTGGGAGGTAACAAGCGCATGGACCACATTTTTCCTGCAGTTCATTGGCAATAAATGCAGGAATTTTCGTAAACTTTTTAATTTCCAGAAACATGCGGAAGAGATTTTGCAAATTTGGGCACTACCCGATGAACTAGAATCAAACCTAAAGCCCAGGTTCCTAGCAGAGTGCACCGGGCTAGGAGGGGGGTTAAGCTCAGCCGGCCACCAGAGTTCAGACGAGGGAGGAGACGATTGGTTAAAAAACAGTACCTCTGTTTTATCAGTATTCAGCTTCATGCAATTATTTGTCATCCACGCCAAGATTATTCGTAGACATAGTTTGAAATTCATGAAGGCTACCTCCGTGTGTTCTTTAAAAGAGAACACAAGCTGAGTGTCGTCAGCGTACGAGACCACCTTCACTCCACACTGTTCAATCAGTGCGGCGAGAGGGGCCAGGTACACATTGAAAAGGGTGGGGCTCAACGCCGAACCCTGTGGGACCCCACAGCTGATAGATCTGGAGACCGAAATAAAAGGACGCAGGAAAACATTTTGAGACTGGCCTTCTAAGAAGGTGCGGAACCAGTTTAGAACAGTGCCCTTCACACCTAGAGACTCAAGTCTCTCTAGTAAGATCTGGTGTGACACAGTGTCAAAGGCTGCGGACAAGTCCAACAGCACTAACATTGCGCATCTGCCTTGGTCTACCATTTCCCGTATGGTTTCCGCCACTTCCAGAAGGGCCGTCTCTGTGCTATATCCCTTCCTGAAACCCGACTGGGAGTCGTGGAGAAGATGGTTAATCTCCAGGAACTCTGATAGTTGCATTTGGACAACCTTTTCCAGCACTTTGGCCGGTGCCGAGAGGAGAGAGATCGGTCTAAAGTTTTTTAGATCTGCATCTTCATCACCAGACAAGGTATCATCTCCCAGTTTATCCTTAAAGAAAAAGTGAAGTCTTATCTTCCGGAAGAACCGGGCCAATTCACATTGGATCAGGAAGGGATCACCAGTACTAGTTGGGACGAACCCCAGTCCTCTGTTGAGGACTGTTTCCTCAATTTCCGTCAAAGTATGTGTGCTCAAGTTGACCACTAGTCGCTGCTGGGTCCTGCCACTGGTGGACCTTTCTTCATGCTGCGTAGACTTCGTGGTGATGTTGGAGGGCTCCAATGTACTTGCGCTTGTTGTCCCCTTCTCCTTCCTCGGGAACGTCCCCGACCCTGTCCTAAAAAAGACTGGTTTTGAAAATACTGTGGTGGTGGATTGAAGGGTATCATTTGTGGATGAAAAGGAACATTTGGGTATTGCCAAGGTGCCGGTGGCCACCATTGGGCCTGCTGGTTACCTCTCCACTGTCTCCTGTTGTTGCCTCCCCTACCTCTGGTGCGTGGTGCAGGTTGTTCTGTGGAATCAGAATCACTGGACCAACCCTCTGACCCTGAGGATGAATAGTTCGAACTGTATCTTTTGCCTCTTCTGTTAAACTCTGGTGGTACATAGCTCTCATGAGTGTAAGGGTACACCTTTTCTAATGAAAACCGGGCCAGGTCCTTTTAATTAGAACTATCCATATTCGTGGTACTAGTTTCTTCCTTTTTGTCCACAGAGCGTTGCCTCACGCCCTGAGTTGTTACCAGGAGCGGTGGGTAGTCTTCCCGATTTAATACGGGTAAGGTCTTTGACATATTGTCTTTTCTCATTTTTTCTGAGACATACAGCATTTTTCATTGATTGAAAATGTTCTTCTATATACAGACAAGAAACATGTATGCATACTTGAGTTCGTCTTTTCTCTTTTCCAACAGGTGTTCACCACGTATCCCTGTAGTTTCCACTATAAGCATCACACAGGTATACTGTTGGTTGTATCGTTCCAATTATCCTGTAATTTCCTTTTTCTTTTTTGTGATAGTTTTCACTCACTTAGTTCTACAGTAGTAACAACTAGGTCCTGAAGAAAGCCATGATCAATTTGTGATCAAGATTGGCTGAAACATGTAGACCTTCTCAGCATTTTTCACCAGCGCGCTCGTACATTTATGCAGACCGCGCTCTTACTGCTTTTAACCCTTGACACCACGGGATACCTAATAAATTCATTTTTCTCCTGGTAGTCAATTTTAACTCACTCATTTCATACACTGCATCACGCACTCTCACCACACTGTTTCATGATCCATCGATCTTAGGAGATCTAGCCCCCGGATAATACTAAAACATCCGCGAGCTCCTCCTTTACACCAGCAAGGAGTTGTTAGCTCCTTGGCTGCACCAGGTTGCAGCCAAGAGGAGATCCCAAATGATGAAGCATGCCACCTCGGTGGGTGATGGGATTCCGTCCTCTTAAATAGGACTTCCCTAATTTATGTTATCCTGTTGGGTTGCGCTGGTTACTTGTCTGTATATATATAATTTTTCTAAGGACCCGCGGATTCTATGTTGTTGATATATATGGTAGGGGGAATTATCCGCGCAGGTCTGTAAATTTCCCTCAGACCCATTTCTTACCTGGTAATATTTTGCTCTTGAGCAGCTGCGGCTGCGGGTCTTTTTAGACAGCACACAGGACTGCTGTTGTGCTCACGTACGCTTTAGTTAGTCTTGTCATTACTTTTTCCTTGTTTACTTTGGGTTTATTTTGAGATCCCACCATGGCAGAATTCACAGGTCTGGCATTTGATGAGGACATGGCTAGAACTATTCTAACTACAACTCCGAGTATTATTGATTCGATTCCCACAGTGGGGGCCAGTGGCGGAGATGATTGGTCTAAACTCCTGGTCCTCAAGAAATCACATACTCGCACAAGTATCCATGGCGCGATTATGACGGAGTATCTCCGCGGTAATTGTGCGCCTACGGGTCTTATTGTCACGAATACTCCCAGACTCTTCCTGCAAGATAAACTGTTTCTCAAAGATTGGTCACTTATAGCATGGCGATGCACTCGTGACTGGCTGATTCTCATCATCAGCACCGCGAAACGCATCGCCGATGCTATACTTATTGAGATCCAGGTGCTTGAGGGACAGATCAAAACCACATTATCTAATGTAGCCTTCAAGAAAAATCTTGAAGAAACGAACAAATCAAACAAAGAATTTAAAGATAGTATTCTTTTAACCAAAATTGAAAAGTTTAAGAAGGACCTGGCCCGGTTTTAATTAGAAAAGGTGTACCCTTACACTCATGAGAGCTATGTACCACCAGAGTTTAACAGAAGAGGCAAAAGATACGGTTCGAACTATTCATCCTCAGGGTCATAGGGTTGGTCCAGTGATTCTGATTCCACAGAACAACCTGCACCACGCACCAGAGGTAGGGGAGGCAACAACAGGAGACAGTGGAGAGGTAACCAGCAGGCCCAATGGTGGCCACCGGCACCTTGGCAATACCCAAATGTTCCTTTTCATCCACAAATGATACCCTTCAATCCACCACCACAGTATTTTCAAAACCAGTCTTTTTTAGGACAGGGTCGGGGACGTTCCCGAGGAAGGAGAAGGGGACAACACGAGCAAGTACATTGGAGCTCTCCAACATCACCACGAAGTCTACGCAGCATGAAGAAAGGTCCACCAGTGGCAGGACCCAGCAGCGACTAGTGGTCAACTTGAGCACACATACTTTAACGGAAATTGAGGAAACAGTCCTCAACAGAGGACTGGGGTTCGTCCCAACTAGTACTGGTGATCCCTTCCTGATCCAATGTGAATTGGCCCGGTTCTTCCGGAAGATAAGACTTCACTTTTTCTTTAAGGATAAACTGGGAGATGATACCTTGTCTGGTGATGAAGATGCAGATAGTGGTTTGAGAGCCAAATCAACCTTCAGTCCTCCTAGCCATGCAGTACCAGCCCAGGTACTAACTTTTGAAAAAGCTGTAACTCATGAAGTTTCCAAGCTGAGTACGACGTCCAAGAATCACTATCAGAATCTACCTACTTTGGAAAAACAAGTACTTGACTCCCTTGCCAGAGATCCTTCCATTACCATCAAGCCCGCCGACAAGGGGAATACAGATCCGACAGCAAGGCTCATGAAGGAGATCAGCGATCTGGTGGAGGAAGCTAGATCAGAGGGCTGGGTGTCAGCCCACGAGGCCAGCTTCCTTGTAACAACTCCTCCGGTGATGCCTTATTTTTATGAGTTACCCAAGGTGCACAAGCCCCAGCGTCCCCCACCGGGGAGTCCTATTATTTCGGGACTGGGTTCGCTCCTTGAACCTCTTTCCACATTTGTGGACCACTTTTTAAGACCTTTAGTAAAAGCGATGCCCACTTACCTTCAAGACACTAAGGACGTTTTACAACTCCTCCCAGGGATTGATTTTAATATTGAGACGGATTTCCTCCTTAGTTTTGACGTCGAATCCCTCTATACTTGTATCCCCCAGGGAGAGACACTTGATGCTGTCAGGGCACTTCTGGATCTGACACCAGGTGCTAAGAGTTCACCAGTTCCTTTCATCATGGAATGCGCCAGGCTGGCTATGACTGAGAATTTTTTCAGATTCGAAGACCGTATTTACCTTCAAACATCGGGTACTTTGATGGGCAGTGTTTTCGCCCCCAGCCTGGCGAATTTGTATGTACACCTTTTCGAACAAAATTGTGTACTCACCGAGGACAACCCGTTTTGAGGTCACATCATCGAGTGGAAACGCTATATAGACGATATTTTCGTCATATGGAGAGGAGATGCGGATACACTCAATGCTTTCCACGTTTGGTTGAACTCACAGAACAACTTTCTGAATTTCACTATGGATTCGAGTAAAACGAGTCTGCCGTATCTCGACCTTCGTATTTTTCCATCAGCAAGGGGTCTAGAGAGTGAACTATACACTAAACCCATGGCAAGAAACTCGTTATTAACATTTGACAGTTTCCACCCGAAATCTCTACGCGAAGGGCTGCCATTTGGCCAGTTCCTTCGGCTCAGAAGGAACTGTTCGACCACTGAAGATTTCAGAAAACATGCCACTGTGCTATCTCGGAATCTGCGGGCCAGGAAATACCCTCAGAGATTGATACGTCAGTCTTACAAAAGTGCTTCCAATAACAACCGCAAAGCATTGATAGAACCTGCGGTGCCTAAACCCCCACTCACGAGACTCACTTGTGTGAATAGTTTCAGCACACAGTCCAATCAGATTCAGAAGATTTGCGTAAACATTGGCGCATTTTAAACGTAGGACAGGACAAGATACCTCCCCCCCTTTTTTCTTTTAAAAGAGGCGCGAATCTGCGGGACTGTCTTGTCCATACACGACCTAGAGGTGGTACTGCCCCGGGACCAGCTACACTTTGGAACATGCCAGCGGTCCAGGGACATTATCCGTGTGGCACTTGTGCGGTGTGTCCACAAACTAAACACACCACGGAGTTAGACATTGGGACTCATAGACCGTGGAGACAAACCAAGCACAGAAATTGCAACAGCGAGAGAGTCATCTACTTGATAATGTGTCCCTGTCTCAAAAAGTATGTTGGTATGACAACCAGAAAGATTAAACAGAGGATTATGGAGCACAAGAGCACTATTCGGTGCAGAAAACAATCTACTAGATTGACCAACCATTTCCTCGAGCTCAAACATAAGCCAGAGGACATGGTCTGGACCATCCTTGAGCAGCCATACATACCAGCACATATCACTGACGTGTCTAGATTCCTTTTTAGAAAAGAACAGCGGTGGGTCTTTAAGTTACGCAGTGACTCAGAGGGGCTGAATGATGAGATCCTGTGGACCCTAGTTTGAGTCTTCGTTTCTTTTTGACCAGTGTAAGGTTCTGCACTTTCAGCAAGAATAGCTTCCTACCCTTGCTGCTGTCACCGGTGGGCCCTTTTTTGGAGATATAACAATTTCCTGGTCCCACCTGAACACATCTTAAGGAGCATTGCACGGCAGCAGCATCAGACTGATTAGAATACTTAAATGGGTGTAATTATGACTTTTCCAGTATTCTTCAGTCTTGCACGTTGTGAGGTTAAGGTGGGAACCGGTCTTTGTGGTCTATTCTTCTATTCCTCATTGGCCCTATTAGTCAGGCTCCATTTTTAGGGTGTAACCCCCCTACTTCGTCATACACAGCGCACATTTGCCTTGTCGGGTTTCTGTGGCATTGAGTTTTTTCTGCTACACATAGATGTTGGGCATGCATGCAACGTACACAACGTGGGTACTTACACAGAAGTGACACCTCTAACTCTATATAAATACCCTGTTTGTAGCCCCACTACTTGATTTTGATTTTGAGAGGGTGTGCATTTGTACCATTAATTTCCATTATGCACGATACCCCAGCAAGAAGGGCACTGTGTATACAGTACGCACCTTCTGTCTGCGGGTCCTTCGCTTGATCTAAGGCTTCGTGAGCATAAGCATATATATAAAGCCATCAAGCATATATTGTGTGCTGGGCAATTCCACTATAGTACCCATGTGTGTTTTAGAGAGGGCGCTACCTTTCCGTGTTGATTATGCTCCAGAGACGTTTTTACACTTACGCGTCTATTTCAACACGCCGTTTGTCATTGAAAAACTACATTACCCAGACTTTTTACACTCCTGGGTAGTTCTACGAGACCACAACGAGCACGCTACGGTGTGCATCAGAGAGTCGCGGATAGTATTACACGCCGCATGACGCATGAAGACGCGCGACTGCGACGGTCCTCCACAGGTGAGGATCCTTAACGACCGCTTCAACTTCGTATTTAATGCTGCGCACTCGTCCGTTTGCTACCGCTCGTGACAACCAGGATCGAGCCCGGGGTAGCGACGGACAGGTAAGTGCAGCGGGCTGCTGGGGATTCTTCTTTTCTTCAATGTTAACTGAGGGCTATGCACGTCTGTTAAATCCCGGGGCAACCTTAAACTTGCCACTGTTTTTAGCAATATATGCTAGGGAGATGGTTTATCTCCTGGAGTATTAATACTACCGGTCTTTTTGATACGGGCCCCTAAGTACTATGCTATCCCTACTAGAGCCTAGGCATAATTTTCAACATGCCTGTGGCGTTTAAATACCTTTTGGTGTTAGTGTTGAGTATGTCTGACTGCTATGTTTTAAAATGCATACACCTTTAGTGAATTACCTTCACTGATAGACTGCACTTGATTTGTTACTCTTCACTATACTCCTAAAATACTTGCCTGACTAGGGATGTGCAGATTGACTCCGTCTTCCTGTATATTCTACACCATATTGGTGACCTTGATAAACCCTCTTCTGGTCAACAAGTAACAGTGGTGGTGCCATTAAGGTCCGCCATTTTTTTAAATTAGAACTATCCATATTCGTGGTACTAGTTTGTTCCTTTTTGTCCACAGAGCGTTGCCTCACGCCCTGAGTTGTTACCAGGAGCGGTGGGTAGTCCTCCCGATTTAATACGGGGAAGGTCTTTGAAATATTGTCTTTTCTCATTTTTTCTGAGACATGCAGCATTTTTCATTGATTGAAAATGTTCTTCTATATACAGACAAGAAACATGTATGCATACTTGAGTTCGTCTTTTCTCTTTTCCAACAGGTATTCACCACGTATCCCTGTAGTTTTCACTATAAGCATCACACAGGTATACTGTTGGTTGTATCGTTCCAATTATCCTGTAATTTCCTTTTTCTTTTTTTGTGATAGTTTTCACTCACTTAGTTCTGCAGTAGTAACAACTAGGTCCTGAAGAAAGCCATGATCAATTTGTGATCAAGATTGGCTGAAACATGTAGACCTTCTCAGCATTTTTCACCAGCGCGCTCGTACATTTATTCAGACTATGCTCTTACTGCTTTTAACCCTTGACACCACGGGATACCTAATAAATTCATTTTTCTCCTGGTAGTCAATTTTAACTCACTCATTTCATGCACTGCATCACGCACTCTCACCACACTGTTTCATGCTCCATCGATCTCAGGAGATCTAGCCCCCGGATAATACTAAAACATCCGCGAGCTCCTCCTTTACACCAGCAAGGAGTTGTTAGCTCCTTGGCTGCACCAGGTTGCAGCCAAGAGGAGATCCCAAATGATGAAGCATGCCACCTCGGTGGGTGATGGGATTCCGTCCTCTTAAATAGGACTTCCCTAATTTATGTTATCCTGTTGGGTTGCTCTGGTTACTTGTCTGTATATATATAATTTTTCTAAGGACCCGAGGACTCCAAATACCCCAGAGCACCTCCAGCCTTCAAAAAATCGTAGTGAAGCTCCCTTGGAGCGAAGGTATCACTCCTCTGCCCACCGCAGGCACCGATTCCATAAAGTCCAGTTTGTCAACTTGTTGCTCCCCGACGACCTCGACGCAGTAGTGAAGCAAGAAGAGGTACAACAGCTCTGGAGGGTCAGATCTGCCTCCCCACCACGTTTGGAGGCACCAGGACTTACCGGAGCTGCGACATACCAATTACCGGGGTCCCGGACCCCCCAACGGTAAAAACGAAGAAGAGGAGACCACACCGGACTCCCAAAACACCAAAAGCAAGCACCCATTGAGGGACTTTGAGGCACCGAAGACTCACTTCCTGAGTGGTCCAGCTGTCCCGAGATCGCCTCTCCAAGTTGCCTGCTCCTGATTTTGAGGACCTCAACACGCACCACGCCCGGCTGACCTGTTCGCTCTGCACCCGGCCCCAGCACCGACCAACCAGCCCTGCTCCCGTGGTCCCCAAGCCCTTACAACCTCCTCTCTCTAAGGAGACCCACGGGACTTAACTGTAAGTCTCTCTGTGTAGTGCTTTTTCAAGTGACCCCATTTTTCGTTGCGCACCAGCTTCCAAGACCTTAGCACCTCTGCTCCCAGCCGATCTGGGACACTCCTGAACTTCTCCTGCTGGAAGTTTGGGCCTGGTCCCGACATCAACCTAAAACAAGAAGGTGAACTTTGTGAAAGCATTGCCTGAAGTTCTAAGCGTTTTTCTGCTTTTTCCCCATTGTTTCCTATGGTGCGTAATTGTACATAAAAGGGATATATTTCCGAACTTTGAAAAATCGTAATTCCGAAAGTACTTACCTTAGAACTGTGTTTATGGTCTTAAAAATTATATAGAAATCGATGTTATTTTTTACAAGTTGGTCCGGATTTATTTTTGAGTGTGTGTCTCATTTATTGCCTCTGAGAATACAACAAATGCTTAACAGTACCCTTGGATAAGCATAACTGCTCAACCACACTACCACAAAAAGTGTGTTAGGATTATCTACTTTTGCCTCTACCTGCCTTTTGGGGATCTCTCGCACTCTCTACATAGTGTACTTCATTTTAGTACACTGTACAGAGAGGCGGTTTCCTAGATCAGTGAATCATGACCGGGAGCCCGCCGGTGGAACCTCAGCAACGGAGCGAGAGGGAGAAAGCGGACACCAGGGTGAACTCATACAACCCAGAGTGCGACATATTGACTGAGGAGTGGTGTTCACCACCGGTGGGGGCTGAAGAGTGGCCACAGTCCTCAAGGACTGTGGCGGACCAGGTGAGTGAACTGTGTGAGGTTGTGGGAGAGTAAGAGGTAGATGGTCTTAGAGTAAATGAAGAGTATATACCTTAGTGGGAGTGGGTTAATTCCAAAGTGTAGTTTTTTTTATAGTAGTAGTGTCAGAATCAAAATTACCCAAAAACTGATATTTGGTGATGGCTGTGCATAAATACTAGAAATAACTATCACTGTCTTAGGGCCCAGGTATCCATGACTTACATGTCACACTGCTGTGGTGGGTAAAATTGCTTGTGGTGACAAAGGGAGAATTATGGGATCACCAATATCAAAACTTGACTTGGTTAGGTGACAGGTCTGACTATTTATAATTCTGATACCTGGAAAGAGTACCGTAAGAATTTCCAAATACCTACCTGGGTTTTGTCCTTTTCTCTGTCTCCCAAGGAACCACCAGCCGACCACTCATACGGCTACCTATCTGGACGGAGGAAAGAAACTTCCTGAGAGGAGAAGTACCAAGACCATGTAGTGGAAACTATATGGACCATCCCCGGGACCTGACCTCTTGATATTCGCTGTATAAATTAACTGAGAAAATTGCAGAAGGTACTAAACCAAAGCCTCCTAGAACTTATTTCCGTCGATCCCTCCTCAGGGTTAATATGCTTATTTATGCAGACATATAGTGAGTATCTGGAAAGAGGGGAGCAGGAAAACACCTCTAGGTTTCCCTGGTTGGCAGGGTCAACTGCACAATGGTTGTTTGGGTGAGCACAGCCCTGTGAGGTCAGAGCAAGCGGATAGATTGAGCGAAGGGGCATGAGTAGTAGGACAGGTTGAAGTGTGTGAAGGGTAGGAGGGTATATGTAGAGCAGCACTTAAGGTTTTAAAGGGGGTGGTTTCAGGAAATAACATTGTATTAGTGAGGTTTATTTAGTTTTGTAATGCACGTTGCCTAGGGAATTAGTGATGTTTTGGTTTTCGAGACCTGTGCTATTAAAGTGGCCTTTTACCCCTAGAATGGTGTGGAGTGTCATTTGATGCGCCATCATGGTTGCCCATGCAAAAACAACAATTGATGGACAGAATGCAGAACAATGTCGTACATTCACCCCAGTACAGAGATCTGGGCCTAAATCCATCTTTTTTTTGCTCACCATGCCATTCCAGTTTGGACCCAGCCATATGCAAATCAGTCTTGACCCTGCGCCCAATGGGAACAGTCCAGTCCGAACTGCCAGGCCAGGTCCTCCCTGGACTGGAAACTAGCATCCTAGGACCGGTTTCGGGCTTTCAGCCCTCATCAGCCAGGATAGCTTGACTCCAGTGGCATGGAGAGCACGGGACCCACGTCTGGGCATACCCGTCCCACTCGGGGTGACAAATGCAAAAACAACAATTGATGGACAGAATGCAGAACAATGTCGTACATTCACCCCAGTACAGAGATCTGGGCCTAAATCCATTGTTTTTTTGCTCACCATGCCATTCCAGTTTGGACCCAGCCATATGAAAATCAGTCTTGACCCTGCGCCCAATGGGAACAGTCCAGTCTGAACTGCCAGGCCAGGTCTCCCTGGACTGGAAACTAGCATCCTAGGACCGGTTTCGGGCTTTCAGCCCTCATCAGCCAGGATAGCTTAACTCCAGTGGCATGGAGAGCTCGGGACCCACGTCTGGGCATACCCGTCCCACTCGGGGTGACAAATGCAAAAACAACAATTGATGGACAGAATGCAGAACAATGTCATACATTCACCCCAGTACAGAGATCTGGGCCTAAATCCATTGTTTATTTGCTCACCATGCCATTCCAGTTTGGACCCAGCCATATGTAAATCAGTCTTGACCCTGCGCCCAATGGGAACAGTCCAGTCCGAATTGCCATGCCAAACTAGCATCCTAGGACCGGTTTCGGGCTTTCAGCCCTCATCAGCCAGGATAGCTTGACTCCAGTGGCATGGAGAGCGACCCCTGACCTTGACTGGTAGGTCGCTCCCCCACCACACAGCTCCGTCTGTGTGCCCTGCTGCTGCCCCTGATTGTGCTCGTTTTTTTCCAATCTGTGCCCCCTTGCTGCCCCTGATTGTGATCGTTTTTCCTTTCTGTGCCCCCTTGCTGCCCCTGATTGTGATCGTTTTTTCCTTTCTGTGCCCCCTTGCTGCCCCTGATTGTGATCGTTTTTTCCTTTCTGTGCCTGTTTCCCGCCGCTGCGCCTGCGGCCCCGCCCCTCACTGCCCATTCGCTGCCCCATTCCCTGCTCCTCCCTCCCACCTCCCCATTTATGGCGGCCGCTGAGCGCGCGCGAAGGCGCGCCTCTAAGGCAAGCCCCGTCTGCGCCCGTCCGCGCCGTGGCCGCGCCCAGCGCCAGACCCCCTGGTCCGGGCATCCCCCGTGCCCGCCACATCAACAGACGCCGATAGACGCCAGCACCCTCCACGCACTCAACCCCGGAAAAGATCACGCCTGCTACCAGGCCACCCCGAAGCGCACCCAAGGGCCCTTCACCTGCCGGAACTGCAGCTTCGCCAGCACCCGCCCCGCCAAACCACCGCCCAGGAAAGAACCCAACTACCTCAGATGCATCCTCCTCAACACCCGCTCCGCCCAAAAACACGCCATCGAACTCTAGGACCTTCTCGACTCAACCTCCCCAGACGTCGCATTCCTGACGGAGACCTGGCTGAATCCCGCTTCAGCCCCCGACATCGCCATTGCCATCCCGGACGGATACAAGATCACCCGCAGGGACCGCACCAACGGAGTCGGAGGAGGCATCGCCATCGTCCACAGGAACACCCTCAGAGTCTCAACCAACACCGACGACACCCTCAGCACCGCCGAACACATGCACTTCCAGATCCACACCGATCCCAACACCACCCTCAGAGGAACCCTCATCTACAGACCCCCCGGACTCCCGACCACAGTTCAGCGATTCCATCGCTGACTTCGTCAGCACACACGCCATCGCCTCCACGGACTACATCCTCCTCGGGGACCTGAACTTCCACCTCGAGAACAACAAGGACACCAACTCCACCACCCTGATCGACAACCTCGCCACCCTCGGACTCAGACAGCTCGTGACTACACCCACCCACGCCGCCGGCCACACGCTAGACTCCATCTTTTCCGCAAGTCCACACGTCTCCTTCAACCACACCTCCGAACCCCACTGGACTGACCACCACTGCATCCATTTCACCTACAGGAAGCCCACCACGCACCACCGCACCGAACAAGTGCCTCGCCGCTGCTGGAGCAGAGTCACGGAAGACCAGCTAACCACAACCCTCGCCCTGAGCCCACCCGCCGAACCCTCCGACCCCGACACCGCCGCCCGCAACCTCAGACAGTGGATCGACGACTGCGCCAACACCCTCGCCACGTTCAAGAATCGGCCCAACAGCCACACCAGCAAGAAAGCCACCTGGTTCACCGAAGACCTCCAGGCCTCCAAACGAACATGCCGAAAACTGGAGAAGATCTGGCTCCACGAACGGACAGCGGACAGCTACGCCGCCCACAAGAGCGCCACCCGCAATCACCATCACCTCATCAGATCCGCCAAAAGGGCCTCACTCAAAGACCGCCTAGACAACAACGCACACAACAGCAAAGAGCTCTTCAACATCGTGAAGGAACTCTCCAACCCCAGCTCCAACACCAACGACATCCAGCCGTCGCAAGACCTGTGCGACTCACTGGCCACCTCCTTCCACCGCAAAATCGCCGACATCCACGACAGCTTCAACACCACGACCGCTCCGGCAACCACCGAGACCACTGCCCCCACAACCACCAACCGCCTGCTCTCCTGGACCAACATCAACGACGAGGACACCAGCGAGATCATGAACACCATCCACTCCGGTTCACCGCTAGACCCGTGCCCTCACCACATCTTCAACAAAGCCAGTACAGCCATCGCGCCCCATCTCCGGAAAATAATCAACATGTCCTTCGAGACAGCAACCTTCCCGGAAAGCTGGAAGCACGCCGAGATCACCGCCTTACTCAAGAAACCCAAGGCAGACCCCAAGGACCTCAAGAATTTCCGACCCATCTCTCTGCTCCCGTTCCCCGCGAAGGTCACCGAGAAAATCGTCAACAAACAACTGACCCGCTACCTCGAGGAGAACAACATCCTGGACCCTTCCCAGTCCGGCTTCCGCAGCAACCACAGCACTGAAACCGCCCTCATCGCCGCCACCGATGACATCAGGACCCTGCTAGACAACGGAGAAACAGCAGCCCTCATCCTCCTGGACCTATCAGCCGCCTTCGACACAGTCTGCCACCACACACTACGAACACGCCTTCACGACGCCGGGATCCAAGAGAAGGCCCTGGACTGGACCACATCCTTCCTTTCCGGCAGAACACAAAGCGTCCGCCTCGCCCCCTTCCGATCCAAGGCCACCAAGATCATCTGCGGCGTACCCCAAGGCTCTTCCCTCAGCCCAACGCTGTTCAACATCTACATGGCACCCTCGCCCACGTCGCCCGACAGCACAACCTCAACATCATCTCCTACGCCGACGACACCCAGCTGATCCTCTCCCTCACCAAAGACCCTCACACCGCCAAAGCCCACCTCCACGAAGGAATGAAGGCCGTCGCCGAATGGATGAGGACCAGCCGCCTGAAGCTGAACTCGGACAAGACGGAGGTCCTCATCCTTGGTTCCAACCCTTCAGCCTGGGACGACTCCTGGTGGCCAACATCACTGGGAACAGCCCCGCCACCCACCGACCACGTACGCAACCTAGGGGTCATCCTCGACCCCACCCTCTCCATGACTAAGCAGGTCAACGCCGTTTCCTCATCCTGCTTCAACATCCTCCGAATGCTCCGCAGGATCTTCAAGTGGATCCCCACCGAAACAAGAAAAACAGTCACCCAGGCCCTCGTCACCAGCAGGCTGGACTACGGAAACGCCCTCTACGCAGGAACGACGGCTAAGCTCCTGAGACGGCTGCAACGCATCCAGAACGCCTCTGCACGTCTTATCCTCGACATCCCCCGACGCAGCCACATCACACCCCACCTGAGACCTGCACTGGCTCCCTGTCAACAAGAGGATAACCTTCAAGCTCCTCACCCACGCACACAAAGCACTCCACAACTCCGGACCAGCCTACCTCAACAGACGACTCAGCTTCTACACCCCCACTCGCCAGCTCCGCTCGACCAGCCTCGCCCTCGCCACAGTCCCCCGCATCCGGAAAACGACCGCCGGCGGCAGATCCTTCTCCCACCTCGCCGCCAAGACCTGGAACACCCTCCCCACCAACCTCCGACAGACCCAAGACCTACTGGCCTTCAGAAGACTCCTCAAGACCTGGCTCTTCGATCAGTAGCAGCACCACCCCCCTCTTCCCCCAGCGCCTTGAGACCCTCGCGGGTATGTAGTGCGCTTTATAAGTGACATGATTGATTGATTGATTGAGAGCACGGGACCCACATCTGGGCATACCCGTCCCACTCGGGGTGACAAATGCAAAAACAACTACAACAGACGTGGGTCCCTTGCTCACTGTGCCACTGGATTCAAGCTAGCCTGGCTGAAGAAAGGTGACATACCCTGAAACCGGTCCCAGGATGCTTGTTTCCGGTCCAGGGAGGACCTGGCCTGGCAGTTCGGTCTCGACTGTTCTCATGGGGCACAGGGTCAAGACTGATTTGCATATGGCTGGGTGCAAACTGGGGTGGTGTAGTGGGCAAAAGAACGATGGATTTAACCCAGATCTTTTGACTGGGGGAGAATGTTTGCATTGTCAGCATTCCGTCCATCATTTGTTTGCTGTAACACATGGTTGCCCATGATCCGCAACAATTCTTTCTTCTGTCCTCATTGATCCTGGTTTTTTGCTGGTCTGGTTGCGAAGTGCACATGAACAGGTGAATAACTACACACAATTCTCTGTGTACAGTGGTTCTGTTCAGTTGGCCTCAATCTCTCAATAAGTGCAATCCATGCCAGTTTTACAAGTGCATATATTTATTTCATATTGAAACGTAGGGATCAGAATACCCTTTTCCTGAGAAGAAAACTGGCTCTTTGTGTTGTTTTGCAACGTTAGATGTTCGTAACAAGCGTCCAACCTTTTCAAAATGCGTACATCAGATGAGGAATGTCTTAAAAGTGTGTGAAAAGTACTAGTCACATTTTTTGGATAGCTCGAGTGAAAAAAACACTGGCAGCAGGAGTGCTCCTGGGCTGGGTTGCCACCTTGCGAAACGTATTCGGTGGTGGGGGCATTATTAGTCATGTGAGAACTCTGGAACACATATCTGATAGGAAGGGGAAGATGAAATGCGTCAACATCTAGCTCAAATAGTAGGGATCGCAGCCTTAAAACCGGAAATTATTGTGACCCCGAGAGACGCCTTTAGAACGCCTTGTGTTCTTTTTCTAGTACATTCGAATTGAAATGGGTGGTGCGTGTGTGTTTCAGAGCAGCTTGGTGCCGGGGTAGATTTTGTTGAGGCCGGGAGGGGAGCCGCTGTCGCTTCTCCAAGGGGAAGCGGTCTCGTGATAGCGAGCTGCGGTAGCAGGCGTTCCCGCAGAGACAGTGAAAGGGTTAAGGAGTCAGGCGGAAGTGGGAGGTGCCTGCTCTGCTTTCAGCTGCAGGCATAGGAAGTTTAGAAATGGGGTTGAGCTGCTGCTGGACCGGGGTGCTGTTGTCATTGCAGCCAGAGCTAGGGGTGCTCTTGCCATGAGGTTGCACCTCGCCCGGTATTGCTCCCCAGCTACCCCCCGCTATCCCCTCTTTCCTCACACCGGTCAGTGCTGGTGTACTGGCCCCGTGCAGAGATACCCACCGCATCATGCATCGCCGCCCCCGGGCAACCAGCTGCTCATACCTGGCTCTAAGACTTGGGCTGCTTCTGCTGTCATGTGCCGCACGCCGCAATCTCGCAGCGACGGACGTCACTCCAGGTGAGGGAGCATTATGTTTTAGCAGATGCTATGGGTAGGCGCTGTCCTGACAACAAACGCCACGCTGGAGCTGTCGTAGTTCCAGGGTAGCCTATGTTTCTTCTCCAAGTACTATGGGCTTTGGGATCAGAAAACGGAACAATATTTAATCTCCGCTGAAATCTCTTGGGCAGAATTCACTTTTATGGGGACATTGTTATAAACGAAACCATTTTTAAATGGAGTCTGCACCGCTTTCACGCCCAATTCTTTAAAAAAAAAAAAAAGTGTGATTCAGAGATTTCCTACTCAGAATTTTAGGGACCCCCTGCCTTTCAAATTGATGCCTATAAGAAGGTGCAGAGCGAGTACCTCATGAAAGTATGAGCGAAATTCTGCCGTTCCTTTCTAAACTGCGATGGTCGGTAATGTTGAGTGGCAGCACAGAGACCTGTGGTTGATGAGGGCCACGGGTTATTCGACCTGCAACTTTCTGCGTTTCCAAGAAAGCCATGTTTCCACCGAACACAGCTTTAATTTGAAACCATTAATATTCACACCCGTAATTTCTTTCACAAGTGACGGACATTTTCTCCCCAACGGTTGGTTCTTGACCAGGTCCATGCATTTTTTGTAGATTGTTCAGCTCTGTTCCACAAGTGGTTTCAAAACCTGGACTTCTGGGTAGTCAAATGCGTTTGTAAAGGCCCTGTAAAGGCAATCAAACAAATCTGTTAAATAAGGGTGGACACACTTTAACCACAAGACCCTGGTGAGATTTTTCTTTGCCCGGTGATTTGAGTAATGGTTGTGCATAATTTCATTAGAGGGAACCTCTTCATTTTATATAAAATATATCATTGGTCGCTCTAATTGATTACTATGTGTGTGTGTGTGTGTGTGTGTGTGTATATATATATATAATCATTTTTTACGGACACTAATGCAATTTTGTGAGCAGAAACCCATAACCATTTACACTTTTAACCTATCATTTTGCTAACCAGACACCACTATATTAAAACAGCTTTTGTTGAGCAACAGCCAGTTTGTCACACATTGTTGGCAGTATATGCTTGTTTGCGAAATGCATTGTTTTTTTTTTTAATAGTCTAAATTGTGACACAATGTTTGACCATCCGCGTATGACATCATGCATGTGACCATCAGGATTTTAAGCCGTGCCGAAATGTGGAAAATGCATGCTAATCATACAATTTCTTATGAAAGTACGTATTACGGGTCTCTTTGTAATTGTTCTTATGACTCATCGGAATTGAGATAACATTCAGAAACAAACAAGCATTTGATTTTGTTAATTATCGAGTCACAAGAACCTCAATCACAGCCCTAAGTGAACATAATACATGAATCTCTTCATCAGAAGAACACAATCTTCCACAGCACCCACTCAGGTTTCCGTCCTAGTTACAGCACAGAGTCCGCATTGTTAGAAGTAGCAGAGTTCATCAACATGAATCTGGGCCTAGGGCAATCTGCTGTTCTAGTAGCATTAGACTTTTCCGCGGCCTTTGACACATTATCCCATCCTATTCTCTTGGAACTGGGAAGCATGGGAAGTAGAGGATCAATACTGTGCTGGAAGCAGTCTTTTTTGACTGCTAGATATCAAACGGTTTGTTTACCTCTACACCTAAGCCACTGAGATATGGCATCCCTCAGGGCTCATTCCTTAATCCAACGTTATTTACCATGTACATGCCCCCTTCCCAATGTTATTTAACCTGTATATCCCACCCCTTGCCTCTATTATTAAATCTTATGGCTTTAATGTGATATCCTATGCGGGTGACACACAGCTTATGTTCTACTTCTAAAGAACCAATGAAAATGTTGCAGGCTTTTAGGGACTTTTGTATCTCAGCGGCTGAAAAGGAGCTGCTTAAAGCTCAACTTTGAAAAGTTGTAAATTTGGATTTCAGCAGAGCCTCTTCTGCTTGGTCCAACACTTGGTGGCCTAGGGAATTGGAGGTATCTCCTAACCCGATTTCTACTCTTAGAAATCTGGATATTAAATTTGACAAAGGATTGGCTCTCTTCCCACAAGTTTTAGCTGTCACTGCTGCATGTTTTGCTCAGCTACGGCTGCTGAAGAAAATCTTATAAATCATTCCAGATTATACTCTCAAATCTATTGTTCAATGTGTTAATTACAGCTAGGTTGAACTATGCTAACACAATGTATCTCGGACTTCTGTTCACCCTCGTCTGATGTTTACAGGTCGTCCAGAATGCAGTGGCCAGATTAATCTGCAGTATCCTCAGAAGGCAGACAATCGACCCCTCCCCACCCCCATATGCATCATTTACATTGGTTGCCAGCACAAAAGTGCATTTATTGCAAAGGCCGATGATATCTCTCTGCGCATACTATATTAGGGGCCCTCAATATCTGAAGGACGGGCTGACTTATCTCCCAAAGAGCACACTGCATTCCTCGAATCTTCTTTTGCTCAAAGTGCTGAAGTGAAGGAACCGCTTCATATTATGTTAAAGATGTGTTGGTCGCTCTAATGATTTCTATGACACTTGCACGTGTGTGTGTGTGTGTGTATATATACACATGTGTGTTTATGTATGTATGTGTATGTATATATATATATATCTATATAATATTTATATTTTTTTATGGACACATGCAATTTTGTGAGTAAAAACTAAAACAGATCATTTTCTTAAACGGACACCAATATTATTATAAAACAACTTTTTTGAGCTACACTCCAGGTTGTCACATTGTTGCCAGTATATGCGCTGCTCATGAAAGGGAGGAGCTCGTTTACAGTCCTTGCCCTGAAATTTTGGACCGATCTACTGGTCTCGCTCAGATTAATCAATTCAGAAGCAAACTTCAAAAAACAGTTAACATTTTATTTTTCATTTGGTTTAATCAACTGCTCTAGATGACCTTCCTTACTATAGCGCTGGGACACCCAGTCGGGGCAGTTGGTGCGCTGTGTAAGTGTTATTTCATTTTATTCATGATACAGAGTGCCTATTTTCTGTTTAAGTTTAACAGAAATGCAAATTATTTGTTTTCCATGGATATGGGCTAACATCATTTTTTTTTTTTTTTTTAATTTTAAATTTGTTTATTGGGATTTTTGCATTTCATGTTACACATAAGCATAGTTTCTCATTGTAGTACATTGGCATGTGACTGCCGTTAGGAGACAAATGACTGTAAAAAAAATAAAAAAAATAGCGTGTACATCAATATTGCATATCTAGCATATAAACTCGACATTGTATAAAGGTTCTGGGAGGGACCCTTTTGCCATACTATGGTGCTAGGTGGTATTGTTTTTAGGATCTGGTTGGGTTAGCTTCCCATGAGTGTGTATTGATCCTGTAACCTCACATTTATCTTTGTATGTTGTCCCTGCTGAGTGTACATGATTGCGTTCCCATTTGAAAAACGTCAGGTTCGAAACTACCAGTGAAGAGGAAAAACTTACGAACTTGGGGGGTGAACTGGGGAAGGTGTTAGGGAGCTGTCGGAATGTATGCTTATGAAGTCAGTTGCCTGGACAGTAGTGTTGTCATTTCTCGGTGTGATGTTGTGTGTGTGGGGGGGGCCCGATAGTGAGTCATCTTGGTGCGGTTGTTGCGATCGCCTGGTGTGGCCCCGAGATAGCGCCTATCTTAATGCTCTGGGCTCTGCCTTGGTCTGTCTTCTGTTGGTCCCGTGGGGGACAGGGGTGGGGTCTGTGATTGGGAGGCTACAGGCACTTCCACAGGGGTTTTCTTGTGTGAATTGGTATAGTAATTGTGCCCACTCTAAAGAAATGGGATGTTTACGTATCCCCCTCACTTCCTCTTCTCGTAACACCTCTTCTTCCGCCATGCCCCATTTTTTCATGGCGCCTACCCAGGCTGCTTCTGGGGGTCCTAGTGGGGCCCGCCAGTGCATGGCTATTCCCCTTTTTGCTAAGAGAATGGTGAGGGATGCAAATCGGTTCTGCACTTTTTCTGTCTTCCGCCTGCGGAAGACCCCGAGAGCACACGCTTCCCATGTGGACATGGTCGCAATGTTGGTCGTTACTCGGAGTGTCCGGTGTATGTGGTCCCAATATTTTTGAATAGTGGGACAGTCCCAAAACATGTTTGAAGTCCGCCTCAGGGGCTTGGCATCAGGGACACGCAAAGTGTGTGTCAGGGTAGAAACGGTGGAGGCGGTGCGGTGTAAGGTATGCTCTGTGGAGGATATTGAATTGAATGTTCTTGAAACGCGTGTTTCTGGAGACTTTTTTTGGATACTCTAATGCTGTCTCCCATTTTTTATCGTGAAATACCCTCCCCACTTCATTTTCCCATGTCTGTCGTAACGATTGTAGGAGGTTGTGGATCAGTTCACGGATGGCTTTGTAGAGCCATGTAACTAAGTGTCTACCCGCTCCCATATGCAAAATGGCATGTATCACCGGGTGGGTCGGGGACTCCCCCCCCCCTCTACTGAGTCCCAGTAGCGTCGGCTGCTGTCTGAGTTGTCTATGCAGTAGGAACTAGCCTGGTGGGAGGTCGTATTGGTCAGTCAGTTGGGCGTACGTTTTGAGCTGTCCATCCTCGAACAGGGATTCTGTTTCCGTGACTGCATGCTCGGTCCATATCTGGAGTGCGCCGGCAGTATAGTATCTCTCTTTTCGGGGGAACCCTACCAATGGGAGCAGGGGTGAATACGGGGGCTTTCCTCTAGACATGCGATGGATTTTCAGCATGCATGTGCGCGCTATGGACACCTGTAGCGGGTAGGTATGCCGTGGCTTGGTGCCTGGCAGGAGTAACCTGCGGATTGCCGGGAGGGGTACCCGACCTTCCTCGGTAACTGTTTCTCCGATATAACGTTCTGCTGTCCAGTGTGATAACCACTGAAGCTGGGCTGCCAGGAAGTATGCTTCGAACGATGGTGCCCCCAGCCCTCCCTGATTCGTGGGTAAATATAATGTGGTTAGTGCTACCCTATGTCGACCCCCCCCCCCCCGATCAACTCGGTAAGCAGGGTATCCAGTTCTCTGAAGAAAGGGCGCGGGGGTATCACTGGGAGATTGGTAAAGTGGTAGAGCAATCTGGGGACTCTGATCATTTTGGCGAGGGCTACTCGTCCAATGGAGGATAGGGGCAATGTTTTCCAAAAGCCCACTGCTGTTCGTATCCCCGCTAGCGCTCTGCGGTGGTTCCCCTCGTACAGGTCCCCAGGAGAATGGTACAGCCTCACCCCTAGGTATCTGGGCGCCGTGGCGTTCCAGGCAAGCTTCTGAGCTCCAACCTGGATGTCAAACGGGGCCAGATGAGGGCTCAATGGATAAAGCGTGGATTTTTCCCAATTGACTTGAAGGCCGGAGGCCTCCGCGAAGTCCTGTAATGTCGTCCAAATGGGGGCGAGGTCACCCGCCGGGTCGCGGATATATATCAGGAGATCATCTGCGTATAGTGATACGCAGTGCACCGTGTCCGCTATCGGAATACCCCATGTCTCGCCCTCCTGACGGAGACGTATTGCCAAAGGTTCCACCGCCAGGGCGAACAAGAGGGGGGATAATGGGCACCCCTGCCTAGTTCCTCGTTCTTCCGCGAATGGAGGAGAGCTGTATTTCCCTATTCTCACCTGTGAGGTGAGGCCTGTATAGAGCAGTTTTGTATACGCCATCAGGGTGGGTCCCACGTTTATTTTGCTGAGGACAGTAAACAAATATGGCCACAGCAGGGTATCAAAGGCCTTTTCGAGGTCGAGTATCAGACATACCGCATTGGGGAACTGCGTTCTCGCTCTGTCTTGGATATGGAATAACCTACGCAGGTTCTGTGAGGTGTTACGCTGCGGGACAAATCCACATTGATCTGGGTGGATCAGCGGTGTGAGAATTTGGGTATACCGGTCCGCTAGGATTTTGCCTAATATTTTACAGTCTGCGTTTAGTAGGGTGATTGGTCTGTATGAAGAAGGGAGCGTTGGGTCTCTGTGTGGTTTTGGAAATGTAACTAGGATCGATTCCCTGAGTGAACCTGGAAGTTCGCCCTGTTCCAGCGCATCGTCATACATAGTCACCATACGGGGGATCAGTCGGGCTGAGAAAGTGCTATAGTATTCGAGTGGGAAGCCGTCCATTCCCGGCGCTTTGTTACGGGCCAATGCTCTGATGGCTTGGGTGACGTCTGTGGACTTGATCCTCGTTTCCAGTGCTTTTTTTGTCTGTGGATGGGATGCGGGGTAGGCTCAGTGGGTGAAGGAACTGTGTTGCTGCATGGTGGTTTCCGTGCACTGGGGCCTTATAGACCCCGGAGTAGTATTCGTGAAAAACGTGCAAGATATCCATCTGTGAACGTCGGATGGTTCCGGTGTTGTCTCTCACTTCCGTGATTGGTTTCACATCTGTGTATTGCTTGGCTAGCCAAGCTAGGAGCGTCCCAGCTCTATTGCCTTCTCGATGGACCTTGGAAGCGTAGACCCTAAAATTATATTTGCGGAGGTCTCTCATTGCCTCTGCATGGGATGTCTTGGCGTTTGCGACTTGGTCAGCGGTGGCTTCGCCCCCATCGATTTTTTTCGTTAAGGCCGCTAGTGCCAGTTCCGCGCTTTGTAGTGATCTTTCAAGTGTTCTACGTACTCCCACTATTTGTTGTATGCAATGCCCTCTGGCTACGACTTTGAATGTGTCCCATTCTATCAGTCTGGATGTCGCTGTGCCGGCATTTAGTGTAAACTGCTCTTGGATGTGTTCCCCCATGGTCGTGACAGGATGTGGGCTAACATCTTAGTATTGTAATTGTAAATTGTGATTTGGAGGCATAGAATTTGAAGTCTGTTGCTGCCTTTGAAAGAAACTGACAGGCCACGGGCGAGATGTTCACCTACTTGGCACGGGATGGTTTAGCAGAGATTAGTACTAACTTTTTGCTGCTTCACTTTGTTCGTGAACATGGCAGTGAGAGACATAGGCCTGCAAGTGACAACAATGCAAGAAAATGAGAGAAACATAGGTTGAAGAGGCCTCGAGTATCCACAGAAGTATAGGAGGGGGTCTGGGGAGAACAGGCACATACTGTTTCTCACTTGCAGACCTTTTCAGAATAACCCAAGGAGTACATTTATGTGGATGGTCAGCAGTTGTCTGAAACCTAATTCAGAAACAACAGATCTCGGAGGTGGAGTATTAGGATTTATCTGAATAAGACCTTCAGTTACTGCAATTAATGCAGGATACTGTTTCAATAGCGGAAAATGTATTTTGAGACCTCTTTACTGCCCTACCGTTAACCAGAGCATCACTTTTTAAGATGATGTTCATTGTTCTTGAGTCAAATTGTATATCTTCTTTCTCCTGCAGGAGAAATCTTTAAAATTTCATGCGTAAATATCTGAATGATGGCTCTTTCTAGCCAACAAATGCTTACTTGAGGTCCCTTGTTTTCGGTAGTAGTAGCAGGGTAGAAGACCCATCTCTGTAGTCACCCATTCCCTGTAGTCACCCCTTCCCTATGGATTTTTTCTTATTAGAGACTGGTCAAGGATGTGCTGCGACTTAGATGAGGCCTAAAAAAAGGGAGGGTTTTGAATGCTTTCCTAACACAGCGCTGTCTGCTGCAAGACCATCTGTTTTCGAACAGCAGGCTTAGAGACCACTCATTGCATACCATTGTTTGGCTTCGTTGATCGCTCTCATTTGCTTGCTTCTTATTGGTCAGCTCCAGTAGGCTTCCTTACTTGTCATGTGTTTTTGTTCCTCCTCTGCTGCATGGCTGTATTACTTGTGTCCTTCCACTGCTCATTTTTTTGGTGCTACTTTTTTCTTTGCACTTAAGCACTCTAAGAGAGTGCATGTTTTTCAGCTGCCTCCCTTGGGTATGTCTCTCCCCTGCATGTTCCTCCTGCCCTCCGACCCTCCGCTGTCCATCTGCTTGTCCCCAGCACCTCCCTTGCATCCTCTGTTGTCCGTCTACTTGCCCCCAGTACCTCCCTCTCACTGGCCATTGTATGTGTGCTTGCTTCCAGCACCTCCCTCCAACCCTATGTTGTTAGTGTTGTCCCCCGCCCCCCTCCCTCAGTTGTCCATGTTGCCCCTGTTGTCTGTGTTACCCCCTTTGTTATCAGTGTTGCCCCAGGCACAACAAAAAAGCGCTAATGTAAAAACTGCACTCGGCATCATAGGGCGTTTTTTCCCCACACCCTCGGTTGTCCATGTTGTTCCTCCACCCAACCTCTGTTGCCTCCCACCCTGCAATAAAAAAAGTGCTATGACGCAGACACAGCTGCTACATCATAGCTCTGCGGTGTCTGTGTTGCCCCCACACACCCATCCTCCCTCTGTGTTGCCTCCTGCCCCACCCTCCTGCCAGCAACAGAGAAAAAAAACTGACTCGGCCAGTGCTGGCTGGCCCCGTCATATCGTTTTTATTTATTTATTTTTCAGCATTGACAAAGTCTCTTGAAAGCGAGACCTATTGGCTTTGCCAATGCTTGTCTGTATAAGGTGTTGTAATTAATTAGAAGGGAGCAATTTTGAACAATTAAGATGTCGTATTACTCCTTTGTATACTCTCGGAAATCCTACTGGGTACGGCACAGCATAAACCTGCTGATGGGTAGCTGTGCACAAGGGCAACGACTGTCACTTGGGGGTTCCAAGTTGCGTCACAGACCACGCTGGCGCCGCTCGGAACCCTTTGGTGAAAATTTCCCTTTTTTCCCAATTCTGCGTGTTGTTCACCCTCTCCGATTTCTCCACTTTGCTTCATGGAAGGAGCAGGGTGTGGGCATCATGAGACCACCGAGCAATCTCTGGTCACGAGCGTCGCAGGCGATGGCCATGTGATCTGGAAATGAACGTTTCATTCAAGTCATGTGCGGTTGGAGTCCAGTTCGAGCCTCGCGCACTCCGCCGTGATGCCAGTTGGTTGAAATCATCTGCAGCTTTGTAGGAAATGCAGTTTGGAAAACGGCCCCGAGACCAGAAGCATGCCGTGAAGCGCCCTTTGAATATTGGAATGAAGCCGGCCCTCTGCTCGTGGCCTGGTGTTTTAGTGGACATTAAGCAGAAGTGTTTGTAGGGTTGGGAACTACAAGTGTTGCCCCCAATTGGTGGGTGATGGAAGGTAGAGATGAGCATCAGCAGATTGCCCCTCCGCCTACCGATGCACCAGCCGTGAGGGCCACACTCCCTGGATGGGGGTTACATACTTGTCATCAGGGAGGATGCACCGGGCACTCGCTCGACAGAAGCTGGCAAGTGGCTCCGTATTTTGTGATGGCCTCGCCCAGTCCTGTGTATTTTTTATTAGCTGGCAGTACCTTGCGCACACTTGATTCTAAAGCAAAACTGCTGTACAAGTCTGCAACCTGAAGTGGCTGAAAAGCCACCGGCCCGAATTAGCCTTACTTATTGCACCTGAACTGCCAAGCGAACACTTCGCAGCTACCCTTCTTTCCGCATGATCCCAATTTTGTGTTTCTGATCAACTATCCTTTGCAGCTTTCGAATCTAGCCTTCACACTGAATATCATTCAGGATGAAATTCAATTTCGGGCCAACTTTTAACCCGGAAGCGTCCTTTGACTCTCACACTGTACACAATCAATATTCCTATGCATACAATTTGCACACAATGGGACAACCTCGTTCATTCTTGCCTGCCCGAGGTTTCTTTATTAAGTTACCCCCAGGGCGCAAGTCCTAAAAAAATGAAGTGAGGGACTAACTAAGTTAGGCAGTATGCAAGTGACATCACGGCGCGTGACATCGCACGTGGCATCACAACCCAATGACTTTTACAGGAAGTGACATCACAAGAAGTGACATCGGATCTTAAGACCTCACACACATATTTAGCAGGTCTATCATGAGTATATTTGAGCATATTACGAATATACATGTAAGCACTCCTGATTTGGGCAGAAGACTCACACTTTTGTAAGATGCACTTAAACAAGTGTTGCCTTTTGTCAGCATAAAGCTTCCTTTACCTAAGGATTGAACAAACTAACTCCGCTTCCAGCCTACTTCAACAGGCGTAATATTCCATATGCAGCACATTTCCATGTAGATGTGATTGCTTCAGCTGCCTGGGCTTTCCAGAGGTGAGACCGCTCTCCTATGCCAGGTATGCTTACTCGGCCTTACCCACCACTTAATGGGTCTGTAGTGGGCACCCACACTCCTTTTAGAATATTGGTACTCATTTTTCACCTACAGACCATCACCTAAAACACAAGAAAAAAATAACAAAGAGATAGAAAAACAATGATGAAGGCAAAAAGGGGATGAAAAAAGCAAGTTTAGAGTAGTGAAAGAAAAAGGTTATGGCAACCTTGGCATTCAGCAATAGGACCCTAATCTGCATTCATGTTTTTACAAATTACACACTGCTTCCCAAAATGCTACCTCCACATTTAGCAGCAGACATCTCTCATGTTCTTATTGTTGGCATAACCATATCTAAACCACCCTCACATTCACCTGTGCAACCGGACAGCTCACCCTGAAATTGGTACAACTAGAATACCAACACAAAGAATGGACCATACATTCCACAGTAAGCGGTATCGGCTGCACATCAAAATAAGTGCGAGCCACTCAGTATTCCTAGGATGAGAAGGAAATGGTGATAATAGTAACTCACAAAAAACGGCACATGCAATTCTAGTCCGAACTTCCACTTTCAAGAAAATAGTGGCGTTGAGAAGGAAATATTGCTAGTTTGCATAGAAAAACTATCCAAGTGGGGAGATGTAGGAACAGCGAGAGACACCTCAAATGATGTCCAGTAATCAGAATCTGCACTAGAATATGCTGGCTAATAAGAAATTTTCCTGCCCTAGACATGTTATACTGCCAACATAGTGCACTGGAGACGGTCTACTTGACCTACTTGTTTATAGTAACACTGACCTGTGGGCTCGCCTAGTCACTGCAATCTCATCCTGAAGGAGCCAGCGCGAAGTACACATGATCTTTCATTCCATACATAGCAAACTGTGAATTACATCAGTCTCCCAGACCTAACGATATAGCAACAAACTACCCTGTGTTGTTGTGTTGTAATACAGTACATCACAAAAGTTTGCAGCATCCAACAGTGTAACAACTTGGCAAAATTTAACACAGCCATATCCAGCACCCGAGAATTTCCAGAGCTACAAAAAGGCAACTTGTCTTCCTTTCAAGGAAAACTGTTCTTCAACATTTAGTGACTGGAACTGGTAAATAAAGCATGTAATTTCAAATGTTTGGAAATCATTTTTTGTTGTGGTGTGACAGATTTAGATACTTCTGCACAAAACTGAAATATTTGGATCATGGGGGAGTAAGCAGGATTATGCAAGGCCGTCCTTCTTTGAAAGTGAAAAATGCACAGTTGCGGCATCTGTCTACCACCCACGCTCCAACCTCATGTGCCAAGAACGAAAGACAAAGCAGTAACCTTTGATGTAAAAATGGAGAAATGAGATGCCCATCTAATGGCTGAAATGAATAATGTGAAAGAAGAAAACTTGGAATCAATCCCGGCTTCCCAACTAGACCAAATTGTGTGATCCTAGGCAAATTTCCATTCGGTGTTTGATAGGCTGTAATGTTGCCCCATGTATAACAAGAATCTAGGCCACATATAGGAAGCACATAACACTTGATGTTCTTGTGGCTTCTGCCTGCCAGCCACACTCTAACCTCATGCGCCAAGAATTAAAGACAAAACATTAACCGTTGATGTAAAATAGGAGAAATAAAGAGATGTCTATTAAGTGGCTGAATTGCACAAAGTGAATGCAGAAAACCTGTGTGCTTCCCATGACTTCCGTATGCCAGTTGGGGGCTGCGGTAATGATTGAGGGTAGTTGCCCTGCTGCACCCCTCTATCAAGAAGAGGGACGTCTCCCTTTGCAATGCTGTGGCCTGACGGGCCTGTTTCCCTGTATGTGGAGTTAAGAACCGCCTGCGTCGGGAGGGGGGCCAAGGTGAAGTGAGAGGGCTGCCTCCCTGGAGCATGCAGTTGTGAAGGAGTAGCAAGCCATTACCTGTGGAGGAAGAGCAACAATTCAACTATCTAACAATCCCGGGGGCCCCAAAACTTGCTGACCAATTCAGAGAAGCTTACCGCATAGATGGAGGAGCATGAGGACTCCTGCCGCCTCTACCATAGCATCCAGACTTCTGCTCACCGCCAGGCTGTAGATGTGTGCCAGGGCACTCTGAACCTCCACTCCAGCGAGACAAGTAAGACTGAATACTGGGCTTCAGGCCTTGGGGGCAACTGCCTCTGATTAACACGCTACAGCTCTGAGGCATTTTGATTTTCTCAAAGCCATCATGGAACTTCTAAGACTTGAACTCACTAGCGCCCGGGGCCTAGCTGGAATGCTGCCTCAGAGAAATGGGGTATAACCACAATTATTTGACAGGGAAGTGGGACTTGAGAGCTGCCTCAGGGAAAGTGAGGGGCAAATTTATGAAGGTTTTTCGTCGCCGTTGTGCAGCGCAAGGGGGGTGCACAAGGGCGACGTAAAACATAAGTCAGATTTATCAAGCCGCGAAGCTTACCTTGTGTGGCCCTGCATGGGTTGATAAATCGCTGCGCTGCATTACTTTGCCCCATGGAGGCGGTCCATTGGTGGAATATGGGTGTCATTCATCCACCAATGGATCTTGGTGCATTCCCAGATTTACAAACAACGGTAAACCTGGGAATGGTTAAAATGCAACGCCTCCCCCGGGGAGGCGTAACGAGGAGAAATGTTTATTTCTCAATGTTTCTTACTCTTTCTGTGTGCGCTGCATTATGCAGCCCACACTGAAAGAAGAAAATGCTTTAGGGGATTGTTTTTGTGCAGGAAGGTGTCCCTTCCTGCAAAAAAACAATCCTGCTTACAACGCAGGCACCCTTGCCCTATGGTGCAAGGGTGCCTGTGTTGGCGCTAGGCAGCACATTGTGCGCCAGTGCTGGGAAATGACAGGAATGCGCCGTATATTAAGTACAATGTATTCCTGCCCTTTCCCTATTGCGCATCGCAGCAAGGTTACTTGCTGCGCTGCGTGATTTCCTAATTAATATGCCTCCTATTGTATTTGCCTTAAGAAGATTGTGTATATTTATTTGTACACAAAATACATGGATGGATGTATGTGAACATCCATGAACCACCCACCAATTAATGCCCATCTGATGCACTGTAACCCTAGGCAGCACAATACACTGACCTTAGGTTATTTTTTTTTACATTTTTTTTTTTACAAAGCCACTTAAAAACTATCCACTGAGGCTATTTTCTCTTTGTATGTGTGCTGTAGAATGCAGCATCTATGCAAAGAGGAAATAACAAGGAGAAATAGAGATATTTCTCCTTGTTATGCCAGCCTCAGGTAGACTTACCAGTTTGGTGCAAACTTATATTTACAAGTCTTTGTAAATATGGGTTTGCATCAAAATACATGGGTGGATGCATGGAAATGCGCAAGCACCACCCATGCAACGCCTACCTGACACAAAGTAATGTAAGGTAGGGCAATGTGCTGCCTTGTGTACGTTTTTATTTATTTATTTATTTTTATTACATTTTTTTACACAAAGCCACGCAAAAGGGATTTGTGTGGTACTGTAAATCCCCAAATAGATTTTGCGGCCGGTTTGTGCCAGAAAAGTGGGGCAACCCTGATGCAAAATCAGGGCCTCAACTTGTACATTTAAAAAAAAAAAAAAACTCTTCACAAAGAAATTGACAACAAGGAGAAATATGACAGACTGCTTAGTTAGTTGCAAAGTCTGAATTTTAAAATATCTTATGGGGTTAAGGCACCTGCTGCAGAGATCTTTGTGTTCCCAGTAAATGTGAGGGAATAATAATAATAATGGTAACATAACTCTGTTGGTTAACACATTTGCTGGAAATATCTGTGTTTTGTCTAGTCCCAGTTTTGACTCAAAGTAGGATAGAGGTTTAATGCGTCTCCTGCAAAGCACATTGTGTAACAAGTAAGTAGGTTACTGTTTTTAATACAGAGATCCTTTTGTTACTTGCAGTTACATTATTATTCCTTCTAATATTGCACAGTGAGCTATGAAGGGTGATCTGTGACTCCTACACCTTTTAACCCTCGCTGTCTTCTGCAACATATCCTGTACAATGTTTTACAAACTTGTATGATTTATTATCAATGTAATGTGTACGTATGATGTAAAGCACTCTGACACCCTGCATTGGGATAAGTAGCGCTGTAAAAGAAATAAAAAAAAAAATTGGTATTTAAAATATTTTTCATAAATACTGGGACAAATCAATACATCTGACATTCTTACAGTGCATGCATATCTCCTATATACAAGGACTGAACAACGTCAAAACCATGCCTCTCTTAAGTACCTGTAAAGTAATAACAAACTGTGAGCCTTTGTTTTCCCTCCACTGCATTTGCATCTAGTTGTGAGGCTGCGATAGCTCCCAGCCAGGCTACCCGAACAAAAGGAGGCATGATGGTCCCTTAAATTCAGCCTTTGTTATGGGCCTTGCTGTAATCTGATAATCCCCGTCGCTTGCATGTTGTTGCTCGAATCGAAAGCAGACAACATTGCAGACGCTGCTGAACGTGTCACAGTGTTTGAAAATTACACCGGGACAAATTCAGCATATTTTATTGTGGGGCCCAACTCCTTCGCTGGGTGGACAGCACCCACCTGTGAAAATAGTGGATGGACGCCGTCCACCTGCGTGTACCCCCGACTTCTGCCCTGAACCTTTAACAAATTGTTCTCAGAAAGTCGGTTTTACTCTTGTATTAATGAAGTGGTATACGTGGGGGAGATCTGAGGGGCCCAACATGCTCATGCTTTTTTTCATTTTAGAAAAACAGATCACTGACTTTGTGTGCAAAGACAACTGTCCCAGGATGGTTAATTCCAACAGTTGAAATGCTTCAGCTGAAGTGGAAGGGAGGGAGTCTCCTGTGCTGTGAAACCGAGGGAGGGGCAGACAGCTAAACAAGCCTTCTTGCCAGGGTGCCTGCTTCCCTGAAAGAAATGTAAATGTGCGCAACTGGTCCATCTGGAAATGTAAAGGGTGCTGGCTTTAATTGATGGAACCACTTGAAGCTTCCTGATGACACACATTTATTCTTTTTGAGATGTATTGTACGGGAGTTAAGCTGCAAAGTTTGCGCTTTAAAAGACCGCTATAAAAAAAAATTGCACTATGTACAGTCTGGGTATTACTACAATCTATATTTTGGAAGCATTTTTTTTAATCTTAATCGTTTTTGCACATTTTTTAGCAGCCTATCTTCTATTTTGTGTAATGCACATTTAAAATATTGACTTGCATGTTCATAGTGCTTTCTGTCACAGACTAGGACCTTGTAGCACTAAACATACACAAGTCACTATTATCCACTGCACCAACCAGGATTCAATTATGTGGCTCTCTGGTGCTGTGTATTAACTAACAGAAGTTTCATAATGTACAATAGTGCATGTCCCACTGAGTAACATAGCTTGCATTTATTTTTCATTAAAGCTGTGTTATTTTATACGTAGTTACCTGAAGGTGAAAGAATAAACAAAGTTATAGAATATTTTGATATTTTTAGCCACGCCCCACACTCACTCATCCCGCCCCCACTGCGCACAGCATCAGTCATTGGGCCTGTCTTGTGCATTTAGAACTTGCAGCATTACTTAGAAGAATTATATAACTCCCAGGAGCTCTGATTTTGCTATAACAAACAAAAAAAGTGTTTTCTTTTTGAAGCTGGACATTTATACTGGTCTTTCTGACCAGCTGATATTCAGCGGACTGCTTTTTATTGGCTTCAACATCCTGTTTTTGTGCACATTGCTTGAAAACGTTACATAGGACCCTTTCCCAACAGCTTGATAGTCGTTAACAAAAGTATGGAGAAGTACGAGGACATTTGAGTAACAAGGGCAAGGATGAAAAGACAAAAGGAATATGGAGTGGAATGGAATGAAACTTCACTGGCTCCCAATCAACTAGAGAATCACATTCAAGCTCCTCACACATGCCTACAAAGCTCTCCATGATGCAGGACCAGAATATCTGAACCACCGCCTCGCATTCCACATGCCCACCAGACCACTCCGCTCCGCCCAACCCGCCCTGGCCTCCGTCCCAGAGATCCAAAAGACCAGAACCGGAGAAGGATCCTTCTCCTGCCCTCGCCGCCAAGATCTGAAACACCCTGCCCCTCCAACTCAGGCAATCGGCGTCGTTGACCCAATTCAGGAAGGACCTCAAGACCCGGCTGTACAACTGAACCCAAACAGAAAAGCAGCACACCCCTCCCCCACCCCTCAGCACCTTGAGACCTTCAAAGGTGAGTAACCACACTATACAAACTCCTGATTGATTGATTGAAGCACGTACGATGGTTCGGATTCTGCTGCACTTAGAATCATGTAAGTGTTCATCAAGGTATGTGAGATCTGGAAAGCATCATTTCAGTACTGGGATATGTTATTTTTTATAATCCTTGTTAACTAAACTGAACAAAGTAAAGCTTATTAAAATATATTGATGTAGAAATTCATAGCTCAGAATAAAAAGCATGAAAAGTCTGTAGAGCAATTTATTAATTGCTACCTTTGCTGGGTGTGGGACAGATGTGCAGCCTGTGCACATAAACTCAAACTGCTTAGGTGCTCCTGACGTCTAGGGGTAGGGTTTTGAGTAAGAACAGGAAGATTGGCGCTCAAACTAGTACGCGTTATGTAAGTAATGCTACACAAAATTGTGCGGTGCTGCCAGGTCGGAGGAACAACCCAATAACCTCCGTCAATGTATGAGTCGAAGAACCCACACTGTACAAGTAAACACAATCCTGGGCACACGTATTAGGGGTAAAACCAGTAGTATGAGAGTCTTGTTCAGATAAATCACAGTTGTTGATGTCTGGATAGAGTTCAGTAATATTTATTGAGAGAGAACAAAATTATAGAAACAAAGCAACCAGCCGACACGTGTTCCCTCACAAGTATAATGCCTGTGACTCTTCAGGGCTGGGAAGGATACAAAAATTAAAATGAGGGAAAGAAAAAGAGTGGGCTATACAAATAATAAAGATATTTTAAGGGGACGTTTGGGAAGGGAATAGACTTTGAAAATAACTTGAAAAACATTAGTTTAAAAGGTGCACAATGAAACCAGTGACTCTTGTGTAAGTGCCGCTTTCATGAAGGAATCTACATGAAAAAGTTCGCGGGAAAACATGGTTGGAGATGAAGTGACAATTGAAATGTGCAGGGCACAGGTAAATAAGTGACAAAGTGGGTTTCAAGTGTTTGTACGTGATAGAAACTGTTGTTAAGCAACAGAATACACTAGCAAAAAGGATTACTTTCAATCATACACTGAGATGTAAAGACAATCGTAAAGAAGATAGCTATGGTAATCGATAATGCTCAAATCATGAGAGATCCAATTAACATGCGGTTTAACGAATATAATAAGAATTTGACTAATCAAAACAACTTCGCAGTGCATAGGACCAGGGGTCCGAAGTAGAGTGTCAAAACAAATTGAGGAAAGGAAATTGATCCTTCAAAAGTGAACGGATCGGGGAGGCGATCAACAGAGAGAACCCCATTGAAACATAAGGGATAGGTACCTTAGTGGAGTGTTCCATGCGAGAGAGTAAGGTTGCGAAAGGCGGTGTGATCATCAAAATCGTCCCGGGGTTAGGGGAGGACTGAAGAATATAGGTAAGCCAGGTTTGTTCCAGAAAATAATTAGGGCAGGTACAGAGCCACGAGTCCACCTAAGGTACGTGGCACGTCAAAGGGGGGCCCTGCTGAGGAATGAAGAGCGGGAAAACTAACTTGAGGACCCATCGTATGTCAAAAACGATTGGAAAGGAGACGAGTGAGGGCACTAACCTGTGTGTTAAGAGGGAGGGCCGTCCAGTAAACTGTGCCTGCAATCGTAAAACTAATGATGCCGTGTGTGGCAGTAAGGTACAGCGCTAAAAGAAACATGAGAGTAGTAAGTAATTGCAAAAAAACAAACAACAAAACACAGGTTAGTGCCCTCACTCGTCTCCTTTCCAATCGTTTTTGACATACGATGGGTCCTCAAGTTAGTTTTCCCTCTCTTCATTCCTCAGCAGGGCCCCCCTTTGACGTGCCACGTACCTTAGGTGGACTCGTGGCTCTGTACCTGCCCTAATTATTTTCTGGAACAAACCTGGCTTACCTATATTCTTCAGTCCTCCCCTAACCCCGGGACGATTTTGATGATCACACCGCCTTTCGCAACCTTACTCTCTCGCATGGAACACTCCACTAAGGTACCTATCCCTTATGTTTCAATGGGGTTCTCTCTGTTGATCTCCTCCCCGATCCGTTCACTTTTGAAGGATCAATTTCCTTTCCTCAATTTGTTTTGACACTCTACTTCGGACCCCTGGTCCTATGCACCGCGAAGTTGTTTTGATTAGTCAAATTCTTATTATATTCGTTAAACCGCATGTTAATTGGATCTCTCATGATTTGAGCATTATCGATTACCATAGCTATCTTCTTTACGATTGTCTTTACATCTCAGTGTATGATTGAAAGTAATCCTTTTTGCTAGTGTATTCTGTTGCTTAACAACAGTTTCTATCACGTACAAACACTTGAAACCCACTTTGTCACTTATTTACCTGTGCCCTGCACATTTCAATTGTCACTTCATCTCCAACCATGTTTTCCCGCGAACTTTTTCATGTAGATTCCTTCATGAAAGCGGCACTTACACAAGTCACTGGTTTCATTGTGCACCTTTTAAACTAATGTTTTTCAAGTTATTTTCAAAGTCTATTCCCCTTCCCAAACGTCCCCTTAAAATATCTTTATTATTTGTATAGCCCACCCTTTTTCTTTCCCTCATTTTAATTTTTGTATCCTTCCCAGCCCTGAAGAGTCACAGGCATTATACTTGTGACGAAACACGTGTCGGCTGGTTGCTTTGTTTCTATAATTTTGTTCTCTCTCAATAAATATTACTGAACTCTATCCAGACATCAACAACTGTGATTTATCTGAACAAGACTCTCATACTACTGGTTTTACCCCTAATACGTGTGCCCAGGATTGTGTTTGCTTAGGTGCTCCTACCCATAAAGGCAAGGCAAGTATTAGCAATGAGGCTCTTTTGTATCGTAATTGTTCAGTTCTGCTGGTTACTTTTATTTGTTTTTAAATTTGCCTGTACAGTGCTTGTGCACCTCCTCCTACGTCACTTAACTTACCTATTGGCTGGTTCCCACATGGGTCTCCTATCCTTGCCTCTTATTGGTCAGTGCCTCCTCTTTGCCTCCGTCTTCCTACTGGGCTACAGTCTTCATCCCTGCTGTGGAGCCTGGACCAAGTACTACTTCTGGTGGCCAGTGTCCTTTAACTGACCACAGTCTCCTGCAGGTACTCTCTGTAACTTTTCAGCATGCACTCTGAGTGCATGCCTCACCAGTCCCTCTCCTTTCCCCTTGTCCTGCCCGCGCTCCCTTTTTTTTCTCCCCTTGCCTTCTCTGGCATTCTCATCCCTTCTCTACCTTTCTCTTCTCTTCCATTTTTTCTGCCCCTTCTCTTCCTGTGGACTTGCTGTTCCCTCCTCCCCACCCCCTGACCCACATTCAGTCCTACTTTTCTGTCTTTTTTTTTTGCCCTCATATTATGCAAAGGTGAGTTATAGGAAGACCAGGATCCCATTCAGGCAACTTTACCAACCGGATCATTCTCACCTCTCCTGGAACTGTGAAGACCTTCTTGGTCTGAGGTGAAATACTGTCTTGAATCTCCAAATTCTTTGAGAAAGTCACTAGTGGTACCACCACTGTGCCAGATCCAGAATTTGTTATTGCAGAGCGAGTAATCATTGGACTTCCCTTCCTGCCTTACCCTTTTCTCTTTACCTACTCTAAGAGTCATTCTTATCCCATACCTCCCAGAACTTCATCCGCTTTCTTCCCTCTCTGCTCAGATCCAACCTCTTAATCTTGCACACTGATGTCAGCCATTCATTTTCTGTAGGGGGGGCTGCTATAATCCATTTTATGCATATCTCCCGTCTGGCAAGTAAAATTAATACAAACCAAAGATCTTTTTGCCTAATATTTAAGAGTAAAGGGTCCCCGTTGTCATTCGTCACTCCAAAAATAGTAAAGTCCACGCTTACCTCTATGTTTTGTCCCATTACTTCATTTATCACCTTACCCACTTCAGACCAGAATTGCTGTAATTGAGGGCACTCCCGGAACATGTGTCATTTGCCTTTATCTCTCCACATCTTGGACAACTTTTCGCCACATGTTTATTTATCGTGGTTAACTTCCCCAGCGTCCCGTAAGCCCTGTGTAGTGTAAAAAGATGATTTTTCCTAAGAGGTGCAGATTGTATAACACACCATAGAGTACTCATAGATACTTGCCATAAGTGTTGGAAATCCCTCGATGGCATGTCTTTCTCCCAGAGCTTCATTGGAAGTGTGAAGTCTTCCTCCCCTGAAAGAATTAAAAGCCAGTACCATTTGGATATCTCCTTCCTTGGTGGATCCCTTCGAATCTCTTCCTCTGCATCCATCTTTTCTCCCAGCGCCTTCTCCATGTTTTTAGTCCAGCTTGTCAGCTGGTAATATTTGAACCTTGATAGTTTCCCATCTGTACTTTTTTCTAGAGATTCCCAACTGACCAGTCTCCCTGCTTGTATCAGCTGACCCCATTTTGTTATGCCTGCTTGTTTAATGGGAATCGCTAACGTGTCTCTCAAGCATTCTGGTGTGCCTGGCGAGTCCCAGATTGGAGCAAAGGTGCTGTAGTATGGTATTTGTAATATTCTTCTAATCTGATGCCAGATAACGCAAGCAGCGTGTAGGACCTTCAACGTAACTTAAAAAAAAATATTTTGGGTGATCAAATTTATATAAATAGAAGCCATCTGCTAAAATTGATTTGTAATAGGAGGGATAGGAATGATGTTCTTTAAGTAAGACCCTAAAGTTGTTAAATTGGAAAGCTCTGAAATAAAACAGAAGGTCGGGACTAGCTATGCCCCCGTGCTTTTTTTTTTTTTTTTTGCACAGTTTTTTCCACGCTATTCGTACACCTTTTGATGCCCAGATGAAGCTATTCACCTCGCTTTGTATTTTCTTGAACCATTTTATCTTAAATTCCAGAGGAATAGTGTTAAAGATAAAAGTAAATTTGGGTAGGATCATCATTTTTATTGCATTGGATCTTCCCATACAAGACAATGGTAGTCCACTCCAAGTTTTCAAGAGTTTCCTAGCCTCTTTCAACTTTATGTCAAATTTGTTTGAGCAATCTCGTCAAAATCCTGTAATAGCTCTATTCCTAGATATCTAATTCTGTTTTTTGTTGAGGGGTGTGGGAGTTCCATTCCATGATTTCAGTTTTTAGGTGGTTAACTTGGTATCCCGAGACTCCCCCAAAGTCATCTAGTAGTTTAGTAATATTGGGTAAAGATGTTGTGAGGTTGTTTGTAAAGACCATCAGGTCGTCTGCGTATAACGCCACTTTTTTCTCCCATCCTTGAAAACTAAACGGAACAACCCCCTGTGATGTTCTTATGGAGTAGGCCAACGGCTCGATATATAAATTGAATAAGGATGGAGAAAGTGGGCATCCTTTACGTGTGCCTCTTTCAATCCTGATTTCTTTGGTCAGGGTTCCATTTACCAGTATTTTCGCCACCGGAGACTCATAAATATTCATAATCACCTTCAGAAATTTGTCACCTAAATTGTATTTGCTAATTGCCTTACAAAGGAAGACCCAGTTCACTCGGTAGAAGGCCTTCGCGGCATCGAAAGTGAGGATTGCAAGGGGGGTGTTCTCTTGCATGGCTATATCAATTGTTTCTATCGGTTCCTGTGTTAATTCATGCAATTGTCTGCCCTTAATAAAACCTTTTTCATTATTGCGGATAAGCTTATTTGACACCCGCCCCAGTCTTGTTGGTAAGATTTGTGAATAGATTTTGTAATCATTATTCAAGAGGGAAATGGGTCTGTACGATTCACATCTCGTAGGGTCTTTCCCTGGTTTCAAGAGTATGCTAATAGTGGCATCGTTCCAAGATTCAGACACTTTAGACCATTATAAAAGATCTCATTCAGCAGAGTCACTAATATAGGGCCCAGTAGCTCCTTCAAGTAGATGTACAGCTCATTCGAGAGGGCGTCTGGGCTGGATGCCTTCCCTTTACTTAACCTTGACAGAGCCCTGTTAACCTCTTCAATTGTTACTTCTGCGTTGAGTAATTACCTATCTTCTTCTTCTAGGCTTGGGACCGTTATTTTCCTCAAGTAGGACCCCACCTGATCCTCGGAAGACTCTAGGTCTTCTGCATATAAAGACTGAAAGAAATCAGAGAAGGCATTCTCAATCGCTTCCTCGTCTACTATCTGCTCTGCTTGGTTCCCTATTTGTATTGCTGCTATTCTATTTCTATTCTGTTTAGTCTTAAAGTTTCCAAGCGAGCAGTTTGCCACTGCCTTCTCCATATTCTTAATTAGACAGCTCGCTAGCTTCCCACTTTTTCCTGATTTTGGAGTCTAGTATGTTGGTTAACTCCGCTTTCTTATTCAGTATTTCTTTCTCCATTCTTTCCTGAGCTTGATTAGGCTCAACCCCCTCCAATTTCTTGATCTGTTCTAATATTTCCGATTCTAGCTGGCTGATTTTAGTTCTTGTAATTTTGTTCCTAAGTGCGGATAGATTAATTAAGGCTCCCCTAATTACAGCCTTATAAGCGTCCCAAACTTTCTGAATTGGTGTTTCCTTATTACTATTGTCCTTAAAGTATTCCTCCGTAATTACTCTAAGCTTATCTATAACCTCCTGGTCTAAGAGAAGTGTACGGTCTAGAGTCCATCTGGGTGTTACCTGGTGCCTATCAATCTTTAATGACAAAGTGACCGGGGAGTGGTCTGACAGATGGGCTGGGATGTGTTCTACGCTGACTACGCTGTTACTTAAAGTCTTGTCTATCAGGTAAAAATGAATTCTGGACGCATGTCCATATTTTTTTTTCTGTAAGTAAACCTATTCCCTTATTTACTTTTCCTCTTACTCTTCCATATATCCACAAAATCCCCAGGTCTTCTATGTATCTATTTAACCATGCCCTCATTTTCAGTAGGTTCAAACCTTTACCCGGAGGGGGATCTATCCTGTCAATTAGTATATTAAAATTTCCCCCCAGTATAATTGGGGATGATGCCTCTATTAACTGGGAATAAAGTGCTTGTAGGGGAGCTGGGTCATCTGTATTTGGACCATAATATCCCACGATTGTATATAAATTCTTTTCTATTTTTATTCTTGCTATTACCCACCTTCCCCCTAGATCCGTTAGCTCTTCTATAATCGTAAGTTTGCAGATTTTTAAAATATGATTGCCACTCCCTTAGCACAATAAGACTGGTCTGTACAAACATAGCTATCCACCCATTTTTGATGTTTCATGATTTTATCCCACTCTTGTTTCAAAAGGTGTGTTTCTTGTAAAATTATCACATCGCTATTTATAACTTTTAAGTATTCTAAGATCTCCTCCCTTCTTTTCTTTAATCTGAGGCCATTCACGTTCCAGGACGTGAAGTTCAATTTATTGTTTATCATCCCTTTACGATCCCAACTAGAATCCTGTTACCTCCAAGTTCGAGAATTCGGACCCAGTCTTCTTATGTATGATACATGATGGACAAAATTCTTTTTTTCCCATTTTTTACCCGTATGCTCCCACACCTCGTGTACTTGTTTATGCTGCGTGCCCACCCCTCCCCTCCCTGAAGAACCCTCCCTATTACTGTTAGGCAGATCGGATTTGCCCTCTTCGAGAGTCACCCGCTCCGAGCCGAAATCTACTTGTTTCGTGTTTCCCCTGAATGTCTCATAATTTCTGTGCTGATTTAAACTGATCTATCAGTTTTACGACCTCATTAGGGTCCCCAGTATTATGCATTTGGTTTCTCCACATAATTTTAAGTGAGGCCGGGAATCTCATCTGGACTGTTGCCCCCAGAGATCTAAGTTCTTGCATATGATTCCCAAGCTCCCATTGCCTGTCCTACGTAGCTTTTGAAATATCAGAGCGAATTCTGAATTTGTAATCTCCTTTGGTGAATGCGCCGGCTTTCAGGGCTTCACTCAAAATCTTCTCCTTGATTGTATAGGTCTTAAAATTAATTAGAATTCTCCTCAGGTTTTTCCTGGGCTTCCCTAATTTAAAAGAGTTTCTATGAACCCTTTGAATATCCTCTTCTAATGTCTTAACATCCATTCCAGGGATAAAGTCCTTGAAAAGGTTAATCACGAAGTTCTTGATATTTTGTCCTTCCTCTCCTTCGCGTATATTTAAGATTCTAAGATTATTACGCCTTGCGTTATTTTCTAATGACTCAATTTTATCTTTCAGCTCCCTCTCATTTGCTCTCAAAGTGCGGACCTCCCCTTGGTTCTCGATTGTGTCTTTCTTTCAAGTTTTTCTACTGTTACTTCCACTGCTTGTACACAATCCATCAGGGAGTTCACTTTCAATTCAAGAGCCTCGCAAGTCGCTTGAATCTTCTCCTGGTTTTTTTCTGACTTGGCAAAGTTTGTTCTCATTTCGACAATTAGGGTGCCCAGAAGTTTCCCCATCTCTGACTGAGTGGATTGATCTGGGGGCTGACTTAGTCCAACCTCTATATTCTCTTCTGTCACTGGTCCTTCCCTTGACCCTCTTCCTGAGGATGACATACCTACCTCAGTGTCTTCCGTGGCTAAGGCTTGGTATCTGTTCCCGGTGACAATCTCCCCTCTCTTGGAGTTATGGGCATCTCCTTGCGTTTTTGTTATATCGCTTCGCTTAACCCCTTCCTCCATATTTGACTCTCCAAGGGATAGATTTCGTGGTAGTTGTTTATTTTGAATCTTGAAATAGGAGCGAAGAGAAGGGGTAATTTTAATTCTCCCTCCTTGTTTACCTTGACTTGGGTTAGGCAGTGATGAGGTGGTACCCCCCCACCCCCGGCTTTGGTTTGCCCCTTGTTTCCCCTCCATATTGTTCCTTTTGGTACTACTTTTGAGGATTGAAGGTGTTATGATCAGGTTTTTATGTGGGTTTTCAAAACCAAGATTTTCTATGTCAAAATGTCTGCTTCTAAGGCAATAGCTGGCGCCGTAAACTCTTGCCTCTCCCTTAATTAAACCTGTGGGCAGATTTTGTCCCTTCCTACCCTTCTGTGCAAAATTCTCCGGTGTTTAAGTGCTTTTAGGGTCTCTGGGGGCTTTTCTACTTCTCTCGCCCCTCCCCCTGCCTCTTACCGGTGTCATACAGGGACTCCTGCTCTCCTTCTCCTTCTCTGCTTTGTACTGATAGTTTCTGTTTTCTATGCCGTCTGTTCCTCTTAGCCTTCTCCCGTTACAGCCTGCTGCTCCTCTGTACCAAATTCTGGCTGCTGCTCTCTGCGAAGACCGCAGCCCCTCCGCTGCCTCCGCCCACACGCTGCAGCCATACGCACGCACTCCCATGATCTCAGCGTTCTGCTCGCCGGACTGCTCTTGGTCCCAGGGACTCTGTTTTCGCGGGACCATCGGGTGCGGCGAAACTCTCCTGCGATGAACGGAGCAAAAACAACTTTCTTCCGCAGGTCAGTGGGGCATTTCTTTTATATTTTTAATTCCTAGGATTATGGCCCGTGCATTGTTGCTAAACGGTTGGGGAAAGATCTAATGATGCGTCATGATCTCGCTCGGGCGGGTGAAAGCTCCCGACCGGACGCGTCGGTCAGCCGGCCGCCATGTTCTTCAGTTCCCACCTACTTTTCTTTATTGATTTTCTTGAGCGTGCCCTCTCCGTATCTTCATCCTACCAGACCCCCTCCCGACCTCCGTCGTCATGCTGCCTCCTCCAGAGCACCACCATCCGACTTCGCTCGGTGGCCCTCCCCCCACCCCTCCTGCATCATTTGCTGCCCTGTCTGTTGTTGCTTGTCCATTTTAAGGCTTGTCAAAAAATTATCAGCATTATAAACTCTACGCTATGGGATTCGAATCTTGATCGCAAAGCACAAATTGTCGGTGCAATATTTGCCTGAACTCATTGCTCTAGACGCATTGGCAAAGCCAATAGATTTTGCTTCTGCGAAATCTATTGGTTTTGTCAATGTTTTTTAAGACCTGTTGCACAGCGGCGCTAGCTGCTTTTCAACTTGGCTTAAAGTTTTTTTTAAAGCGCTATGATGCGGCCAGCCTTGACTGTGTCATACTGCTTTATTTTCTAACTTTCAGCCATGCTGCACAGCAGCTCATGCTGCTTTGTAACAAGTCTAAAAAACATTGACAAAACCAGTAGATTTTGCCGAGGTGAAACCCATTGGATTTGCCAATGCTGGTTTCTTATGGTACTTCAATTCTATTCCTGTTAAATTTACTGCAACTCCTCCCATAGGAGTTAAACTTAAGCATAGTGTTAGACCTGGCACCATTGGCGTGGGTTCCCCGGCATTTTTGCCTTTGCCTCCTGTGTTTTTGCTGTGTGTTGGACTTCGTTTTGCTGGTCTAGATGCTTTGGGTACTTTGCCACTGCTGTTCAGTGCCAAAGTGCTCCCTTTGTAAATTGTTGTTATGGATCGGTGTTTCCATGATTGGCTGATTTAATTTGCTAGTCAGTCCGTAGTACAGTGCACTGTGTGTGCCCAGGGCCTGTAGATCAAATGCTGCTAGTGGGCTGCAGCATTGATTATGCCACCCACATAAGCAGCCTGTAAATGTAACTCTGGCCTGCCATTGCAAAGCCTGTGTGCTGTCTGGTACTGCCATGTCGACCTGGCAAGTGCACCCACTTGCTAGGCCATAACCTTCCCGTTTCCTACTTGTCAGTCACCCCTAAGGTAGGCCCAAGGTACCCCTGTGGGCAGGGTGCAGTGTATGTGAAAGGTAGGACATGCCCTGGTGTGTGTGTGGCATGTCCTGATAGTGAATTACTACCAATTTAGTTTTTCACTATTGCAAGGCTACCTGCTCCCACAGGATAGAATGGGGAGTTTGTTTATAACATCTTACAAACATAACTACCCCTGGGAACAAGGTAGGAAAATAAAGTTTAGTGTGCCTGAACTCAGAATGTTAAAATACACCTTTTAGTGAGGGTGATTTTTACATTCTGTGTTTGAAAATACCACTTTTAGAAAGTAGGTATTTTCTTGCTTAGCCATCCAGTATGCCTCTGCCTGGTTTGTGTATTGCATGTCTGGGCTTTTGGATGACAGGGGCTGGGGAGGAGCAGTGGCTCCAGAGAGCCTGACGAGTCTGGGCTGGGCTGAATAGACCTGGGCTGCATTTAGAGTAGGGGGAGGAGATTTCCTTTCACCTGGATGGGCCTGGTCTGCCTTCAACAGTTCTGTCTCCACCGCCTGCCAGGAAGCTGCACTAGCGAGGACAGAACTGGTTTTGGCTGGGTACAGACACTCTCTGCCTTCAGAGAACAAAGGACCTTTGTGTGTAAAAAGAGGGGCCCAGACTTTTAGATCACTTCTGGGAATCAAGAGGAACCTTTGCCAAGGAGAAGAGCCGGAGAAGCTGAGGAGGAATACTGCCCCTGTGCTGTTTGCTGTCTGGGGTTGGCCTGCAGTGGCTACTTGCTGCCAAAGAAAGGAGAAAGGACTTTGCTGTTTGCTGTGTCCTCTGCTTGAGGAAGATTTGCAAGGGCTTTAATTGATCTTTCCTCCTGTTCACAAGGTCTCAGGAACATCAAAGACCTCACCAAACTTCTGGGCACCATCTCTGGAACGTCTGGTTTCAGTTGCCTGGAGAAGAAAAGGGTAACCGACTTGGCGCGAGGAAGCAAAAGACACACAATTGATGGACGGAATGCAGAACAAATCAAAACATTCACCCCCAGTCAAGAGATCTGGGTTAAATCCATCGTTCTTTTGCTCACCATGCCACCCCAGTTTAGACCTGGCCATATGCAAATCAGTCTTGACCCAGTGCCTCATGGGAACAGTCCAGCCCGAACTGCCAAGCCAGGTCCTCCCTACAAGCATCCTAGGACCGGTTTCGGGGTTTCACCCCTCATCAGCCAGGATAGCTTGAATCCAGTGGTAGTGAGCCCGGGACCCACGTCTGGGCATACCCGGCGCACTTATGGCGAGGTAGCAAAAGACACGCAATTGATGGACGGAATGCAGAACAAATCAAAACATTCACCCCCAGTCAAGAGATCTGGGTTAAATACATCATTCTTTTCCTCACCATGCCACCCCAGTTTAAACCTGGCCATATGCAAATCAGTCTTGACCCAGTGCCTCATGGGAACAGTCCAGCTCGAACTGCCAAGCCAGGTCCTCCCTGGACCGGAAACGAGCATCCTAGGACCGGTTTCGGGGTTTCACCCCTCATCAGTCAGGATAGCTTGAATCCAGTGGCACACTGAGCCCGGGCCAGCTTTTAAATCTCTTGCACCTCTTACAGTTCCTATTAGTCGGAACGAGCAAGTGCTATTTATTCCTTTGCTTAAAAAAACATATCTGCGGATCCTTTGTTCTTATCCAAGTGTAGACCGATTTTGTTTCCAGCTATCTCCATGATCCTAGAAAAAAATGTTGATCATTAAGCTCTCAGACTACCTGGAAGCCAAACGCTTGGTAGACTATTCTTTCTCTGAATTTAGACCCTTCTACAGCACTGAAACTGATTTAGTGACTGTCACCGAACATCTTCCTCCCATTCTGGACAGTGGTGGCTCAGCTACATTGGTTTCATTAGCCCTATATGTAGCATTCAATAGAGTTGAACACCTTATTCTTCTAGACCAACCGTTTGACCTGGGGGGGTCTGTAACAATGCTTTTAAATGATTTGTCTTTTCAAGCTGGCCAAAAGCAGAACATTTCCTTACACCATTTCACATCTGACCTATCCTCTCCACTATGGGGTCCCTCAGGGATACTTCCTGAGACCTACATTGTTCCACACCTATAGGACCCCTCTGGTTCATCTAATGCAAACGCCATTACAGCATATCTGGACAATACTAAACTAATAGTCTTTATCACAATCAACAAAATGGTTACTTACCAGTAGTTTTGCAGCTTGAAAAATTTTCTGGTTTCACATGCTGTGCAATAATCCGCCATCTGGTGGTTTTGTCCAAAACTCTGCTTTTGTAGTAGTCTTTCTCTTTTTAAAAAAATTTTTGGGGATGTTTGGGGTAGACTGTCCTCACCATTTGGTGCTTTGTTCAGTCTTCTCCGGACGTCAGACTCCCATCCCATAAGCCCCTGCGGGTGGTCGCCACCTTCAGATTCTTTTTCCTGGTGACCGTCCATCCATTCCATGTTACATAGGTTTCCTTCTGATTTCTACCTCATTTTATGTTTAATGAATGCCTTTGTTTACGTCGTCTCGCCTAATTTCCAGGGGAGGCGGGTGGGTCGAATGTGAATCCAGAAAATCCTTCAAGCTGCAAAACTACTCCTACCGGTAAGTAACCTTTTAGTTTTGCAGCGTGAATCTTTTCTAGATTCATATGCTGTGCATGGATTTTGTAACAGTTTCTTCACTGTGGTGCTCCTGGTGTTATTACTGAATGGAGTAATGTAGCTTTTTGATGCTCTTTCGATGGATGGGGGTTTGTGAAATTTGGAAATCCTTGCCTGCTGTAATGGTGTATTTTGGAAAATACTTCCCAACGTGGTATGTAGGTATAATGTCAATAGAATGTTCTTCCCTCTAAGCTGTTTATTTCACAGGGTAAAGCCTAAATAAAATCATTGCAAAAGACACTAGTTGATTTGGGTTGATTATCCCTATTCTTAGAATAAGTACCATTTTATGTGTTTATTATAATCATGATTGTGGCAGCATTAAAGTGCTGAAACCTACCTTTAATTGCTTTAATGTAAGTTTGTACATTGACACTGCTTAAATTAGATCTTCAATTGTAGACTTGGTACCCAGCCGGCTAAGGTCAATAAATACCTTTGCTCAATATCTCGTTTAGGAAATCGTACCCTTAAGTGTGAAGTAGTGGTTGTTGCTTATTAGGCCATTCTGCATCACATTACTAGGAGCTCTGGGCTTCACCCTAGGACGCCACTAGGCTCTAGGGGTTTAGTGCTAATGCCTACCCTTTATCGCAGCCGGAAATGTGTGGAATTCTCCGTTTCTCCAGGATGCTGGGATGGGTAACTCATTAGCATTATGCTGCTCAATCCACACGTTCAGTTTCACCTTCACTAATAGCAGCTAAATAATAATTAAAGACCATTTTAATAATAAAAAAAATCGAAGGTTATAAAGGTTAATCTTTTGCCAGAGAAATTCATTTCGTTTTCATTGAGTTTGCTAAACATTTGATTTTTTTTTTTTTTTTTTTTACAATAAGGGCTTTTTGTAGTATGGCCGTTCTGGTGCCTGGTTAATTTGGCCTGTCTATTGCTTGCAGTTCGTTAAGTTGATATCACTGCTCTGGAAATCAAATTAACTCTTGGCTTTGATCATCCAGCTTGTGATGTGCGAAATGTTTGTTTCAGCATAGTAAGTGGATTGTGCAGAGGAGCGTAGGCGTTCTCTGAAGCATATCCAAGTGTGAATCATAGATGGAGTCTGTACCAGAAAAGGGGCAAAATACTTCAGGCTCCTGCGACCCAAACAGAGAAAGTTAAATCCCTCTTTTTACACATTTAAATTGTTGTGCTGTCAAACCTCAACACTTTTTACAGCGTAGATGTCACTTAGTAATACACAAATCAAAGGCATTTTCAATTATCATATTGGCTTCTCCAATCAAGCACATAGAGATGAAGTTCAGGTTCTTGAAGATGATGCTCCTTCTGTGGAAACCAGTGTAGTTTTGCTGGGCCTTTTACACACTGCCAAACAGCCTCATTTAATAATTTAACAATTTAATTAAGAGCTTTTTGCATCTTTGAGATCAGATCGCAATAATCAAGGTTGGAATTAATTATTCTTAAGGGGCATGGAAGAGAACATTGTTCAAATTAAAGCCAAGCCTTTGACTTTGTCCTGGGAACAGACTATTCTTGAAAGATGCAAACCGTGTCATGGTCTTCTTTTTCGCAGAGTATGGAGGATTACATTTTCTCTTAGTAGCTGGGTATGTTGTCTTAGTGGATTAATGCATCCACTCCAGAAACCTGTTTGACCTCATGACCACAGGTTAAAGTCCCGGTGTGTCCACTTAGCCTTTCATCCTTTCTGTAGTCCGATAAAATGAGTAACATTGAGGTAGGTAGCAATAAACACTTGTTATTTCATGCCAAGATGCCCCTCTGGGTGAACGTGCACTTACGAATACAGGTTTAATGTTGCATGTTACAGTAGAACTATTCCATGACTCTTGACCACCTGAACGTATGGCCTTATTTGGGTATTAAAAGGGACGAGGGATGGGGCTGGGACCCAGATTACAAGCCTTCAATTGTACCCTGTACGCTGGGCCGTAGGCGCGAGTGTATGTGAATGGCTTACTCTCCTCCAGATTTACCATCTGCCAAGGCACCACACAGATGTCCCCTGTCCCCCTTTCTGTTTGCACTTGACATAGAACCCTTGGCATCGCTGATACAGTGCAATGCGCAGGTTTGGAGGTTTGACTGGCGGATGACACTGGAGGATAGACTAGCCCTATATGCCAACGATGTCCTTCTGTTTATGGCTCGTCTGGCCGAAACAGGACCTCGCCGTCTTACTATTCTTGCCGCTTACTTTGAAATTTTTTCCCCATCAGCACAGGCAGTGACATCACTGAATCTCCCATCATCCACTTGCACAGGAAGTGACATCACTGAATTTCCCATCATACACTTAGACAGGAAGTGACATTACTGGTTTTCTCACCAAAACATCTTTAAAAGAATAAGCCAAGCAAGAGGGCTTCATTTCTCATCACCCATCCGCACAGGAAATGACATCACGGCACCCTGCATCCTCCCCCTTCCCAGGACCTACTTAATGGCAGCTGCAACACGAACACATGCAGGGGGCGCACCAAAGGCAAGCCCGTTAGCGCACGTCCGTGCCTGGACCACACCCAGCGCCAGAACCCTGGTCCGATCACTGCCCAGCGATACTCCACAGCACTCCTTGACCCCAGATGCTGTTTCCCCCCCCCCCCCACTGCTGCAGTGTCGTGCCTCACACCACAGTAGGAGTTTTCACCAGCACAGACTGCCGGTGTGCTAACAGCCATACACCAACACTCCCCACGCAAATACTGAAAACGCCCTCAACACCGCCTCCGAACATACATGCCACACAGGCACCTATGCCTACACACCCACCGTACACCACAGCAACTCCCACTCGCATGAATGCTTTTCAACACACGATTACTCAGCAAACACACAACCGAAATATGGGACCTGCTGAGTAGCGACGCACCTGACATCCTCTTTATCACAGAGACCTGGCACAGTCCCTCATTGTCTTCCGACATCGCCACGGCAATCCCAGCGGGGTACAAGATCGCTTGACAGGACCGCCTTCACAAGCTAGGAGGAGGACTCGCCATCGTCTACAGCAGTGTTCTCCAAAGTCTGTCCCGGAGGGCCGAATCCATGCCAGATTTTTAAGATGACTACATTTATCTAAATGGGGATATGCTAAAAATCTGGCATGGATCCGGCTCTCCGGGACCGACTTTGGAGAACCCGGATCTACAGGGAATCCATTAAATGCACAACATCCATTGAGCATGCCAACCCATTCATGGAACACCTGCACTTCAAGCTGCAAATCTCAGAAAACTTCACCCTGAATGAAACCCTCGCCCACCAACCATCTGGACCATGAGCTACCTGTACCTACCTCATCACCAACTGTATCGCTCTGCTCACCATCAAATCCAGAGCCAACATTCTCCTCGGTGACCTCAACTTTCACCTGGAAGACCAAAACGACCCCTGATCCACAGCACTCCTCAAAGCTTGAGCAACATCAGACTTACCCAGCTCGTCCCAAAACCAACACACACCTCAAGACACACACTGAACCACATCTTCACCACAAGAGACCGTATCAAGTATAGCTCCACCACACCACTCATATGGAGGACTACTCCATCATCTCCTTTGAAATCAATGCACCTCAAGTCAACACCCCTACAGGTTCAGCTTTCCAAGATGCAGCTGAGGCTATCACAGAAGCAGACTGGCTTAGCGCCCTCAGCACAGATCAACCTAGCCCCACAGACAACCTTGACAAGGACATTAACAACTTCAACCACTGGATCAAGAACTGCGCGGACTCCCTCGCACCCATCAAACCCAACAAGCATAGGAGATCATACAAGTAGGCCATCTGGTACACAGAAGACCGCCGACACTCTGACGCTTTCACCATCAAATAAGAGACAAAAAATAGCACTAGTGGACAGCGCTGAAGGAAGCTCCAACAGCTGTAAGGAGATCTTCTCTATCCTTCAGGATTTCGCCTCGCTCTCATCCACTGTCACCAACATTGCTGCCTCCCTGAAACTCTGCGACAACCTATCCAATGTTTTCCACAGCAGATTTGCAAATCTCTACAGCAACTTCCTACACCAACCCAACCCCAGGGAACTCGTTGCTAACCTACCCACCACCAACCATGACGGCCACCTGACCGAATGGACAGTCCTCAACCGAAATGACACCGCAGCAATCATGTGAATCATCCACTCAGGGGCCCCAATGGACCCATGCCCCACCACATCAACAACCTGGGTACATCGCCAATCGGCACCACCCTGAGCCACATCATCAACACCTCTATCACATCCTACACTTTCCCGGATGAATAGAAATTAGCAGAAATCCACGCCCTCCTCAAGAAGCCCACAGTCGACCCGAATCAACAGAACAACTTCCGACCCATCTCCGTGGTTCCCTATCCAGCCAAAGTGATTGAGAAGGCCATCAACAACTCGCAACCCACATCGAACATCACCATCTTCTAGACAACACTCAATCAGAATTCAGAAAGAACCCCAGCACCAAAACAGCACCCATCATGGCCACCAATGACATTTGAATCATCCTGGACTGAGGAAAAACAGCTGCCCTCATCCTGCTAGACTTCTCTGCAGCCTTTGTCACTGTCTCCCATAACACCCTCATCAGAAGACTCCATGAGATTGGCATACCATACAAGGATCCACTCGCGTATGCATCTATTTCTTCCTCATGGGGAAGAACCCAAAAGATCAGGCTGCCACCCTTCATATCAGAGACCAAGAAATTGATATGTGGAGTCCCACAGGGACTGTCCCTCAACCCCACACTTCTCAACATATACATGGCATGCTGTGAAAATCTTTAAATGGTTGCCTCAGAACACCAGATGGAATGTAACACAAGCAGGCTGGGCTATGGCAACGCTCATTATGCTGGAATCTCCAAACAACTCCTACACAGACTCCAGACTCTCCCGAACACCTCTGCAAGACTCATACTCTACCACCCCACGCTGCACCCACATCACACTGCACCTCAAGAAGCTTAGCTGGCTTTCCATTCACAAGCGCAACCAATTCAAACTTCTCACGCACACATAGAAAGCCATAAACAAAACAGGACCAGAATACCTGAACAGCCGCATACACTTTCACCAACCTTCAAGAAGCTGAAGAACTGGCTCTTCGTACAAGCACCTTGGACACCACAAACCAACACATCTGCCCAGCGCCTGGATACCCTATTGGGTGATTAGTGCACTATACAAATCAATATAACATAAAACAACGCCTTCTGGGACTCATCGGGCCTCACAGTGAACTAGCCTAAGTCCTTGCAGATCCCTCTTATGGGAGACCGGGCCGATGAGACTTTGCACCCAGCCTTGCCCATCCAGCCCTTAAGCTTATGGTACCTAGGGATCTGCATGACATGGGAGCAGGAGCTGGCCTGGAGCTTCAGTCTTAGTTCCCTTATCCGGGCCATCCAGGCAGACTTCAACCGATGGACCAAACTTCTGCTTAACGTGCTTGGTAGAGTTGCACTGTATAAAATGATGGTCCTCCTTCGCCTCCTTTACATCCTCTGGAATATCCCGATAAACCCTCCATGATCTCCTTCGACAAATGTGTCCACTCTACATACGACGGTGCTCTGGCAGTGGCTGACATCTGTCTCTACTATTGGGTGCCACACCCTGTTGTAGTAAATGAATGGAGGATGGTTGAGTGGAGAATGGAGGGACCCAGCCTTTAGACTAGAGGTCTTCCTGATCGTTTTTCGTACTCTTATGGGCATGCTGTATGGCACGCCGATACCCCACTCGCTCCTGGAGATCCCCAAAGTGGTATTCATTACCTGGAGGGCTGCCCTGCGATGGACGGGATGGGACTGGAGTGTGACCTTAGAGACCCCACTGTGGACTGGCAGATGACTAGACCGGGTGATGGGAGGGGTTCGGGGGCTCGGATACTATTGGAATTTCTCACCTGGGAGACATTTGGGAGGCAAACATGAAGTCTTGCCAGGACCTACAAATATCGTTCTCTCTCAATAAGTCGCAGTTTTTTCGTTACCTCCAGCTCTGCCATGCACTCTCTGGATACCGAGCAGCCCTGACCGAACCCCTCAACCACAACCCCTTGGAGGTCAGCTCCCTTGCGGGCCCACTACCTAGAGGGGGTGTCTCTCAGGTCTACAAGGCCCTGGTTAACCACTACTCCTTTACACTAGTACACTTGAGGGAGCGCTTGGGAGGGTGGCTGGGCCCACTGGAGGAAGTGGAGTGGAGAGAAGCATGCATGCCCCTCCCCCCCCCCTCCCTCCCCCCATGACTTAGCCATCTCTTTCTGGTTACATCTCATCCAGTTGAAGTTCCTCCACTGCTCCTACTACACGCCCAGGCGCCTGTGGAAGGCTCTAAGGCTACCTGACCCCTCCTGCACTAGATGTGGGAGGAAATCGTGGGATTTCTACCATATGGTCTGGGAATGCCCCATTATCCACAAATACTGTGTACCTATTTTTGTGACTGTCTAAGGTGTTGGGCCAGAACCTTGAGGTGTCCCCAAAGGTCGCATTGTTGGGGCTGGTGGATGACCTGGGAGGCCCGAGAGGGGACCGCACACGCGTGGGGCTGGGCACATTACTGACAAAAAGGGACGTGGCCAGATGTTGGAACTCACCAATTGCCCCAACGCTGACAGAGTTGAGGGCAGGCATGGGCTGCTCAGCAAAGCTGTAGGAGCCAATATACCGGGTCTGAGGATGTCCCAAGAAGCATTCGAAGATATGGGGGAAATGCTGATTGTATCAGACTACTCTCCAGGTCCATGTGTTTCCCAGGGGTGTGGAGGGTTGAAAATGGGTGGTGTCTGTGAATGTAGACGCAATCCCCTGAGACGATTGTTTCTGTGTCTCATTAAAAGCAATAAATTGTGGTTATCAAAAAAGACAAGGGGAGCAAAGACCCCTTGGATACCAGACAACTCTACATACAAGGTTCTGATTGACATTCACCCAGTCACCTAACCCTACCTATTACTGTAAGGCTGTACACAAACCACTTTATCTGGCTGACTCCCTACTGAGGAGTCTGGACAGTAAAAGCTTATGATGGACAGTGTTGCAGACAGGGCCAGCAGCACAACTAGCGTGGTTCCTCTGCTGCACTAAGCAGTTAATCCCAGTGTTCAAGCAGGACAACTTGAGCTGTGCTTTGACTACTGTCCTGTTTGCAGACAATGCATAATACTTTATCGTCCTAATGTTTCCGGGGGATGGCACATGTCTATTTTGTATGTATCAAGGCTATGATGGTTATACGGACAGTAGGTTTGGAGGTAGAGAGATGTCCAATATTGAGATTTTTGAGTTTGAGTGATCCTGTGTGGTAATGTGGTGGGTTTATAGCCCTCGTCAAAGGAGATTGTAATGATTTCAAGGCTCAATCGTACCATCAGTTGTGCATACTGTACCAATATCCATCCAATAATGAGGTTGACTAGTCAGGCAGTAGGTTTTGGATAGACTATGTTCTCTTGAAGGCATATCAGTGTTGATGAACTTTTAAGGGCCATCTCCCTAGAGTTTACTCTCTATGGCTATCGTTACTTGACTATCTCTCCCTTCTGTCTGTATGGCTTCTGCATGGTCTTCCACCTGCCCTATGTTGCATCCTCTGTAAAAATGCTTCAGTCCTCGAAGATGGAGGTTTGTTTTGTATTGCAGGCCTCTTTCAACATAATCACATACATTGTTGTGTCTGTTTGTGTTGAGTGTCTACGGTGATGCATAACGTAGAGCATCACAGCAAGTGAGAACCTCCAGCACTCTTGAACCTGCACATTTCTCTACCCGTTACATTGACTTACGTTGTCGGTGTGAAATTCATGCAAGCATTTAATCTTTAAAGAGATATTAAAAAATACCAGCACCCATGAGTAAAGATTTTAGTGATCTTACTTGCAGGAAAATCTGTGTTTATGCAATTGCACTGTTTTTAATGTGCGGTTGCGGCACAGAATTGGTTTGTGTTGAAATATCAACTGGCAAAGAGATGCGGTATGAGCATCCAGAGTCCTGAGGAAGGGTTCAGCTTTGTCTCTGATGCAGTGATATTTGCCAAGGCGAATATGTTTCTGCCCGTTACCAGCTTTGTCTTTCTTGTGGGAGTGACTGAGGGGAGGGCGGGGGTATGTTAGGGGTTGCATCAGAGGACTCTTCTGCCTGATTCATGTGCTGCAGTGCATCCACTGTCTTATTATTAAACGTGAATTTTAAGAACGTCTCTTAAAGTAAGAACCCCTTTCATTTGAACCAAGAACTCTCTTTATAGTTCCCTTTTTACTGAGTTTAAAATGTATCCCTTTCCTACCGTCCCCATAGCCATCCTTTAACACTTATCTCACCCTTCCTGTTATTGCCATCCGTTAATTTCATCAACTCTTACACTCATCCTCCATCTCGCCACCACCTTGGCTAATGTTTATGCTTCTGAATCATCCAGATCTGTTGGGAGTTGTCAGTTATGTGGCACCAGGTGGGCACCAAGTCTGTCCTTTATTTGTTTTTCTTGGTGGAGAAAGTGGATTGGTTGCAGGTTATTATGCGATCCAGAATCGGTCTGCTCTCTGGAGTGTTTTTGAGAAGAGGTGGCAAGGGGTGGCTGATTTTGCTATGCATTCTTTGTTCTATGTTATGTTGCATCTATTTGTATAAAGTTAGCTTTTTAGTATGCAAGTGTTTTGGGCCTCGATTTGTAATGAGAACTCGAGCGGTTGACACAGTATGTTTCCTGGCACTAGAACACAAACTGAAATGTGTGGGTAACTAAATGTGTAAATGAAAGCAGAACTTGAGGTGATACTTGAAGTTTTAGCTTTCGACTGGAACGGTCACCAGTGTGCTAATGGAACAGGACGCTCTGCAAGCTGCACCCCCCCCCATTTGGCCTCTGCAGATCACGGAATAGCGAGTAGCTCCAAAAAGGATGGACAGGGACTTCAAATGTAGCAGTTATACTTTTTTGAACAAAAAGGGAGCTTCTATGATGAATTGTGTTTCAGAAGATATTTTATGCTCATGGCCAAATGTATGAGCACTGGGCTAACTTATTCAGCCATATTTGGAATTTTGTGAATGCATGCAAAAAGGACTGAAAGGCCAAAATGAAATGTTCATCCTGTGCTAGTTCAGGTTCCTAGATTGTGTGGTGTCCTATCTCTGCGTGGACTCTAGGTTATTTGAAACGATTCAGCAGGCTATAGAATTTCTTTCTGAGTGCAAGTAATTTACGCATTATATTAGTTAGTCAACCAGATACATAAATGAGGGGGTCAAGTGAAGTAAACGGTGTTGCTGACAGTGCTGTGCAACAAAAAGCATATACTGGTGGGTAATATGTAGGGAATTCGCAATACAAGTTTGAAATCCTGTCTCACTACAGTTCGTACGCTAGAAGTCTAAGTGACAATTTCCCCAATAAGCTGAGCTTTGACTCAACATTTCAGCCCACTGGGGTTAGCAGTAGGGGTGGGCGGAATTTGCGTAGTCGCGTTACGCAAAGTTCCGCGAAACGGTAAAAAATCTCCGTGAGCACGCAAAAGTTCCGCGAACACGCGGAATTGCTTGTTCCGCCCGTTCGCGATGCTTTTTTCCTGTTCGCGAACGCTGTTTGCGTGCTCGGGGGGAAATATCTCGCGAACACGCACTTTGAAAGCGCGAACAAGCAAAAAATTCCGCGAAGTCGCGGATCGCGGAATTTTTAGCAATTCCGCGTTCTCCGCGGAACGCGAAATTACCCAAATTCCGCGAGCGGAACGGAATTTACCGCCCAGGCCTAGTTAGCAGTCAACATTTCGACCCTTATTCTAACGTCCACAGCCATCGTCAGGACAAAATTAGAGGCATTGTCTATCCCGCTATCTCTCTAACGCTACGAAATATAAAATCTGTGATTCCGTGTTTTCTGAGTTCATTGTTGAAAAATTGGGAAATTCTCCAAACAGTACTGGGGATTGGCAGCTAGTCCATGGTTGAGAGCACATTAGAAATATGCCAGTTGTTGGGTAAAAAGTAAAAATTGATCAGTGTCATATCTATTAGAAGAAACCACAACCACTACCAAACCACAGCTTACCCAGTTGATTGTGGAGCTTTTAAACGCAGTCCGCTGCATGTGTGTATAGTACCTTTCTCCTTAGTGTAAGTCCAAATCTAGTCACTGTTATGGTTGTAAATGTCATCAAGCATGCTTCTTAAGTCAAATTTCTAAGCAACGAAAAGTTGGTTAGAGTTACTTACCTGGTTCCATATAGAGTTTAGAACCATGTCAACCGTTTTCAAATGTAAATTGCGACAATATGTACATATCATCAGGACTATGTGCTCAAGTAATTCAGGTGTAGCATTTAATTCACAAACACCACCCAGTACTCTACAATTTTAAAAACACCTCTGTTAGTCTACTGGCATGACTAGTATGGCGAACAGATCCTGTCCTTGTATGTTGTGGTAAATTATCTCTGGTAAAAAGCCATGCAATAGGAAAAATGGGCCCAACTCAGCGGTTGGCTTTTAAAAACTGCACAAATTTCGTACGCAAGTATACTTAAGTCCATCACACATAGTTGCAAATAAGATTGTTTTCTGAAACCCTTTTATATCAAAAAGCTGTTGTGTAGTTCCTAGGAATCCCCAGGACCTGCGTGTTTTGGATGACCTAAACTGAGGGCTTGGTGTCCAAACCGCTTCCGGACACCACTACAGGATACATCAACCGTTAGACCAGCTAGCTCTACAGTGCCAGTACCACCCCCTTGTATCTTACAGTGGTGTAGGGTAATTTCTGGCAACCACTGAACATGACAACCCCGATTCCTCAGGGATTGTGGAAAACAGTACAGTACTTTTCACTCAGTCACTAGTGCTTACTTATTCTCAGAAAATACACAGGATGGCGGTTAGGACGTTTCAATAAGTATTTATTGGTCCAGCGTCAGTCTTGTGTAAAACCTATTTGCTGCGACAATTAGGAGACAGAAGCATACGAAAGAAATCGCAAGTACTAATACAGTAAACAGTAGCTACATCAATACCATAGTGCTAAGAAGATGTACATATACAGTTCAGATAAGACCGTAGCACTTGCATACTCCTATAATGTGCGCCCTACGTAATTTGCCTAAATGTACCTAGCCTAGATATGTAGGTGTAGCAGGTATGTGTGTATAGATATATGTACAGGCAAGAATTCCCTAGGGAAGAACCAACCCCCTCACCTGATGGTAGAGAATGAAGGACCCCGTCTCTGCTCTGAGGATGACACCCCGCAAGGGATGTCAGACCGCTGCGTGTTGAAGATTCAGCATGCAGGACCCCGTGTCAGTGTGGAAGGAATTCTCCTCTAATTTGCAGTGGGAAATAAGGGTCTTCTATACTAGAGTGGTCACTCCAGGGTTTCTTCTAGAATCGATATGTTTTGAAAACAATCATAAATGTTTTTCAAACATTGCGATCATGCATAGGGGGCCTGTTGGCCAAGGATGAAAAAAGTGCTGACCTTTATACAGAATAATTATGCAGTGCCTGAGGACATGTTTATGTACGTCGGCTACAGGGATTATGATAAAATACTAAGAGCTTGGTTTCGAAGAGACGGGAGCAAACTACTAGGTAAAAGGTCACCTGTTCAGAACGGTTATTGTCGTGTGGATGGGACAGTGTATGTAAAAAGAGGGCATACATGACCGGACTAGCCTAAAGAACATGACAGTTTGATAGCCTAGGGTCATGGGAGGGGACAACATACTTAACAAAACAAATGTTTTTGGAAACATGCTTATTGTGAAGCGTGAGTGTTACAACTAAGAGGGGCCGGATGGGGTGACATTCTCCATTGCCTCTTGTTCTTAGCCGTGTTTACAACATACCTTGCAATGTTAGTTGCATAGATTAATTATACTTTTTAATCTCTATAGTCCGCACTGATAAAATCATGTTCTTGTTGCATTACAGTAGGGGTCTTTACTGTAATAAAAGCTACTTATGTTAAATGAATACCATCCCAAGCTACTGTGATTGCAAATGTAATAGCGAGCATATCGGACAAGGTTACGTTAGCAAAAACCCCATGCAAGATTACAAGCAGTGACCACATCAGTGCCATAGACTGAGTTGCCTCCAGTAATGTAAAAAATCATTGAGCAATTTGTAACGCCCTTAAATGGGTAATACATAACAGCCATAGCTGTTGTACACCTGGTACCAGGGCAATAAATGAGTCAAGTCTCAAATGTTGCATGATTTATCACTCAAATATTGTCTTTAAATATTTTTTACAAAATCCTTTAATTTTCCTGAAAGCATCAGCTTATAAGTACTAAAAATACACACATTTTCATCTCAAATACACTTTTCAAATTTGGTATACATATGTTACTTCAACCTCGCAAAAGCTTCTAATTCAGTAGGCTGTGCTGCCGACAGGAGAGTAACTTGCAGGTAGCTGGAGAGCTACCAATGGCTCACAAGCTACACGCTGGAGAAGCCTGCATTAGAGCATCTGATAGTCTGTTTTTGATATGATAAATACAAATTACAGTTGAAGAACATGAAATGGTGACTGGGAGGCTTGGTAAAAAAAAAAAAAGCGTGTCCCATTGCTCTTGCAGCTTGCACACAAGGACATTAGCTGCCACACATACTCTTTCTCTAGATCTCTTTAGCTCTTTCTCTTGCGCTGTCCACTTGACCTGCTCAGGCAGGGGCGCCCTCCTGCTCAGGCAGGGACGCCCTCCTGCTCAGGCAGGGACCCCCTCCTGCACAGCCAAACTCTGGCACTAATTCTCAATCATGCACTTGTTCTCATAAATCTGCTCGAGTGTTACTTTTGCTTCCCTTGTCTGTGTCTGAGCTGAGAGGTGTGCCACACTGACAAATTTCTGACAGATTGTTGGAGATCAGGAGTTTGCTGGATGTTACTTTCTGCCTCAACTTGCTGCAAACTTTATTTGAAGGTGCATCAAACATCTTACCATGGCCTTGTTCTTAGATAATAGTGGGAGAAAGAGAAATGCTCTCCTGTGCTTGTCGTCCGTGGGTGAACAAGCAAAGCTCCGTAGGGGCCCGGCATTCCTATCAAGAAATGTTTAAAAAAATATGAAGACCAAGTGGGATCCTGAATTTACCAACAAGAATAAATAAAATAAATTTCTTTTAAATGGATAACACCTTCGACAACTAATTTTCCTGATAGGTTCGTTTTCCCTTCCTGTGTCCCCAAAGAAGGAATCTCACCAATTCTATCAATGGGACAATCTGTGATATAGCACCAATGACGTCATTGACGTCCTATATTGCAGGGCTCCTGTAATGACTAAGTAAACTTATACTTCAGAGAAATATCCATGCCCCATCGTCTTGGCAGGGATTTTATTTGTTGCACTGATAGGGTGAATTTCAGGTGTTGAGGTGCTTGGGCCACCTTGATTTATTTATGTTAATCCCGACAGCCTGTCTGAACCAGTGTTGTGTATCTCGGTTGTTTGATATGAAGGCAGTTGCATGATATACATCAGTATGCAGACAGCACCCAGTTCTGTTGATGGGTATCATACAGGGCCAATGTAGTTGTCTGAGGAGGCCATCTCCATGATTGAGACATGGATGGAGACCATCTTAAATGCAAACTGGTCAAGGCAAACGTTGTGCTTATTGCCACAAGTAAGGTAGAACAGGGCATTCATTCTTTAATGCTGCTCTCCACCAAATATGGCAGGGTGCAGATCTTGGTGGAATATACTAAATCGCTGGGCTGGCTTTTGGATTCTGAACTGCCCTTGTGCCTTCCATTACCAGGAAAAAATAGTTCGCAATGTACCTGGAAGGCAGATCAGGCATTTTTATTCCATCTTATTTCCTCTACGCTACTGTATATGCATTGGCACTGTCTCATGCAGATTATGGTGGACGCTAATAATGCAGTTTTGGTGGGCGTTTCAAATTGGGCACAGTAACCTCAAATGTATTTCCCAAAATGTATTTCCCATGCAGTTGCTAGAGCATTCCATGTTATTTCCTCTGTCTTGTACTATAGCATTGTCTCTTTTGATTTATATTTCTTGTATTGTTTTTGTGATTCAGATGTTTTTTTTTTTAACTTTATTTTTTCTTTTCAATTGCATAACCAACACCACCTTTCATGACAAAATGTATAATGTGCGATTGTAGCAACATAAAGAAAATAACAAAGCATGAGTATTCTGCAACTGCGTTGAGGAAACATAGTACACAAGAAGTCTAGAACAGTAGCCATAACCAATGTCCAATTGGCAATCCTGACAGGCATTAGCTTGTGAGGAAGCGGTGTATTGCGTCCTCGGTGGACCTAGAGGAAAGAATCGATGTGCTTAAGAGTGGGCAAATCGTGGCTGTGAGAGCAGGGCATACATAACATGGGAGCAGTAGTTTGTGATTCAGATGTTTATATAGCATTGGGTAAGACTTTCTATATTTGTGATAATTGTAAAATACATAAAGGCGTTTCATCTTCACTCAGTTTTATTTGTCGTGTTTATGACATTTGTTCCTGTTTGTGTTCAGAGGACAACGATGTTAATGTTTTACTTTTTTTCCAATTTGCTCACTTGACAAAGTATCTAACATTTTCCAACATTTTGTACTGATTAGAAAAAAATAAACATCGTGTGTTGAAATGTTTTTTGGCAGCATCCATTGCAACTGTTAGTTAAGTTATTTTAAATAAAGTATTTACTTTTCTGGATAGATATGATCCAGCGCGATACTAGCAAACAACGTTCATACACGAAATACTCACTTGGGCCCATACATTCATACTACACTAATACTTACGCTGGGTTTTATCAGTTGTTACTCTTTATCAAAATCCCTGATACCAATTACCTTCTGAATGAAGAGTAATGACTTACCAATGAATCCTTTGCTAATTGGGAAGTTTAAAATGAGTGACATTCATTATAGTACATAATCCTGAAATAACCAGAGTCAGGAAGTTTTAAAATGTTTATCTAAAGATTTAGCAGAGTAAATTACAGAAAACATATGGTACTTAATCGAAATACCCAAGATGAAGCATAGAATAATTATTGTTAATAAATGACGGTGTTTAAGGAAAAGGAGAGAATAGAGACAGAAACGCAACTAAAGGTTGCATTATATTTACCTAAGTGCGAGAACCAAACCCCTTGGCCAAGGAGTTGGAAAGAATAGGACCCAGGAAGGATGAAGAGCAAAGACCTCCTCCAGGACCGGTGACCTCTCTACAACGGCGCCTGCGTCGTTTCCCTCTCTGATACTCGACTTCTCCTCGATTCTCCCGTGCCTTCCTTCTAATGGACTCCGCCGCCCCCTCCTCAGGACCTCTTCTGGACAAGGATTCGGTCTGTAATAGATCAGCTTGGCAGTCTGGAGCTAAGAGCACTAGTCTTCTGTGCGCACTCTGCGGTCTGAGCTAGAAGCTAAACTAATTGGCTAATTCTATATCTATTATACCCCTCTACGCCCATGTACCTCCCTTTAATGTTGCTAAAATATGGGGCCACTACTTCTGATTGGACAGCGACAGGGGGTGGATTCTCGTACCATATTGATTTGGCTTAAATTGTAAAGCCTATTGTCTCTAAATTCCCACCCATTCAATTTAATACATTTGCTTTATTTCCCACCCGTCTCACGACAAATGTTATACTTCTTCATGTACAAAGTATCAAATTTTAACAGGAAAGGCAAAAGTACAGCATCTTCGGCCATTAGGTCGTGGCCTTGGACGACGTCCAGGTTGACTTCATTTGGCAGGCACACAGGACACATGCGCAGAACCATTTGCCTCTCGAGTTTCAGGTCACCAACCCAGGCCCAAGTTTATGAACTAATAAAAGTCAAAGAAGAAAATATTAAATCACAAATAAAATGTTTCACTGTATGCCCACATTTTCTACTCTATTCCCATTTAATTATAATACTGTCCCGCATTAGTAGCGTTAAGAAAACGACAATTTAATAATGACATTAGAGCAAGCTGAAGCATGTGAAAACATCAAGCAGCCATTTTAATACACATTGCGCAGAAGCAGAAATTTCCCACCAAGCAAAGAGACGTCACAACACGTGATATGGTTGAGACATGCGCAGATAGTTTCCCACGCTTTAGCGGCCATTTTAGATTACATACAAGCGTTATTCATTAGTAAAACACATAGGCAAGCATCCTTCCCTTTCGTGTAGTGTATGCAAAGGTTAGTATAAACAATACAAGTTTAATAAATTAATACTATGAGGAGGATTGTATACAAGCAAGTTTCGTTTATGAAACCTTGCTCCATCAATCTCCTCTCTGATGGCATTTCTGAGCCATCAAAATACTACCCACAATCAGATGCCAACTTCTAGCAAATTACTTTATTCTCATTCTTACACTTTCCATTTTTGCCATCCCCTTTCAATTTCTTGTATAATTCACTTCTCCACTCTTCAAGTTCTATTTCATCAAATTTTCGCTTCTTTCCTCTACCTGTTACTTTATATGTTCCACTCTTTCTACAACATTTGCACCATATTGTTATTGCCAATATTATTATTGCTATCCCTGCTAAGGGTACTAATATTTGACCTATAAGTCCTTTTCCTACATTAGCAAACCAGGTACCAATTGACGCAATACTATTTGTCAATCTTTCCCATACACTATCAACTTCCAGTGGTTTAAGTTCCTTCTCAAGTTTAGTTATATTCTGTATATACGTTCCAATTTCTGCACTCTTATCAGGAATATAAGTGCAACAATGTTTCGTCTTCAATAATTTACAGACTCCGCCCTCTTTTGCCAATATTATATCAAGAGCAAGTCGATTTTGCATCACCATAGATCTAATCGCAACCATTTCCGCATTAATCATTAGAAAACCTCCAGCAGTATCCGTTGATAAACGATCAACCACTGTAGACAATTTACATATTTTCCTTGAGTTCAGAATTATTCCCACTGAAGGTATCAAGGCACCAAATATATTGCCTACAATTTCTGAAAAACTAGCTCTTTTACTACGTATTAATTCGCTATTGTTTTCATTGCTCCCAGTGTTTCTTTTTACGTGGTATATCTTTGGAAATACTATTCCAAAATAACAACTTCCATACCACCGTGCAGGAAGCCTAAAGTAAGCCTTATTCCCACACACATAATAGATTCCAGGAAAAACTGAATCTGTTCCTCCTTTGAGTCCCCAACCTCCAAGAATTAAAAAATTGTGTTCACATTCACTGGTACCGATGAAAACATTGTTATATTCAGTCTTTAACCTATGAAGACAAATCTTTCCTGTCTTTACAAAATCCAGAGCCATAGCAGCTTGAGCCCTGCCAGGTGTGTAACTCCCTTCTTTCTCCGCCCAAGGTGGCAAATGAGCCTTATGCTCAGAAGCTTTCTTTTGAAAATCTTGTCTTCTATCTTCTACTAAATTCAAAAATATCTTTTCTTCAAGTAAAGAACATGTTAGATTGTGTCTATGTGCATGTGTTATGTCTATTGATTTCATTGTTAAGAAAAATTCTCCCATAAACTGTGCGTCTTGACTTCTAAGCACTGGGTTCATACTCTTGCGAATCGGAACCTCAGAAAATATCACATCTAAGTTTGAATAATACTGAAGTCTCCCTGTTCTATAAAAATAAACTAGACAAAACACTACATGATATGCCATATGTCAGTGGTAAGTGATGGTATGTTAATCCTTCTGCTACTGATTTAGGTAACTTCATACAGACATAACAATTACTAACTTCCATGGTATCTACATATTGAAACAATAACTTAGTAAAAACGTTTAAACTAGTGTCGTTGTCAGCTACTTCATGATGAATTTCTGGTTCATTCTCTGCCATTAGTTCTACTCTATTGTCCTTCATGTTTGCTGTCCTCTCCTTAGTTTCATTATTAATCTTTTTATCTATTATCATTTGGTAAGGAACTGCTACAATCAGGACTAACCATACTATAAGCACCATTACTAGACTACATATGCATATTGCACAGCATCTTCTACAACATCTCTGTTTTGGTCTCCCAGCAACTCTATTGTCAGGCATTTTTCGACAAGGAAGATCGCTCTTCTTATCTATTTCCTCTTTTTCTTTATATGATTCTTTTGCTTAGTCAAGGTGGTCTTGTTTCTTTTTCGTACGTCAGTTCTGTACTTGTTCCTTCGTCACCACTTTCACTTGACTCTGAGCTTTCGAAATCTTCAAGAATGATGTAAGTCCAGTCAGGACCCTTGAATTTGTTATTCACAAGTTTCAGTCTTTTACTTTTTCTTTTCTCAGTTTTATTTTCTTATTCAGTTTGACTTGTTACTTCATTCACTTGATCTGGATCTTCACTTCTGGTTGTTATGTGGTATTTTACTCTTTTAATGACACTCTGCCAATTATCTCCTTTTCTTGTTTTCTCTTTTTGCACTGTTTCTTTATCTTTGTCTTCAGAAATCTTTTTAATTTCACTGCTTAGTACTGTTTCGTGTTCTGCAATTACTGTGTTTCTTGTTTGCTCTTTTTCAGGTCTGATTGGTTTCTCTGTAACAGCTCCACTGTGAGTTTCCAATAACCGACCTTGTTCTTTAATTAATTCTTCAAGTTCATGTTTTCAAGGTTTTCTTCTTCTGTACACTCTTCTTGAACTAACTTGTTCTGATCAGGGCTTATTGCACTGTGAACTTCTGCAGCCTGACCGGATTCTTCTAAACCTGTCTGTCCCTGCTCAAAATCTATCAGATCTTCGTTGCTTTGAGCCCAGTTTCCTTTCCCTATCTGCTCTTGTTCAGGTTCTCTTATTGTCTCTTCTTTTTGTCCCTGAACTGCTTCTTCTTCGCCTATCTGATCTTCTTCAATTTCTTCCAAATTTGTTTGACTTCTTGTTCTGTGGTAAACTTCGGAAACTTCTACCACCAGTATCCAGTCCGGACTTGTGCTCGGTTGTTCTTCTTCAGCTTCTCTTGAATCTCGAGCCTGAGATTCCTCGGCTGGGCAACCTTCAGCTTCCTCAGTGATTGATGCTGTCTGAGGATTTTCTTCTTCAGGATCTGGTACTCTTTTGGTGTGGCTTACGTGAATCCAGTTAGGAAATCTTGCACACTTCACTGCTGTGTTGGTGGTTAGTATGACTTGACAAGGACTGCTCCATCTGGGTGATAGACACGTTTCTCTGGTGTGATTCTTCACTCCCACCCAGTCACCGGGATTCAGATCATGTTCTTGTTCGGGCTGCCTGGAAACTGCGTCTTCTCCAACCTGGTGAGAGACGGAACGCACTAGGTCAGCCAGTCCTTTACAATAGTCCAGAACCATATCATCAGATATATTCAGTAGTTTGTTTGTGGGAACATGTGTTTGTCTCATTGCTCTTCCCATCATTATTTCGTGGGGGCCCAATCCTGTGTTTCTGTCAGGTATGCTTCTGAGTCCCATTAAAACAAGTGGCATTGGGCTCCGTTGGTAGGCTATTTATCTGAGGGGCTCCCCCTGACCGCATGCAGTCCCCGGCTTAGGGCCCTACACTTGTTCCTTCTTTAACCACATCAAAGTGTTGAGTCCACTGAACAGCGCACAGGGCACCTGATTAGCAGACCTGGTGACCCAGCCTTCCTGCTCACGTTATCTTAATTTGCACCATGACATCACAGTTTTGTTCGTTTTTTAGGTATAGATAAGTTTCCTTTCTATGTTATTATTATCACAGGAGGGTTGACTGATGCTCAGCAACATGGGCCTGACTACAATACTTAATATGGACACTGTGTATTATTGCATGATGCGCTCGCCACGGACCTTGTGGACAAGCTGTAACCGTCATGAGCAATCTGTACACCCGGGCTGAATGTTTTTGCGACTGATGTTGCCTATGTAATGCTTTGTATCGCCCTTTCTGAAGAAAATTTCAATAAACAGATTTTGAAATAAAACAAGTGGCAATGCATCTGGCAATTCTAATGATGTTGAGGCACACATCTTTCCCAATCTTGATTTTATAGTGCCATTTAATTGTTCAACCACTCCAGAAGCTTCTGGACGATATGCACAGTGCAGTTTCTGTTGGATTTGGAATGCTTCACAGATTATTTGGATCACTTCACTGTTAAAATGTTTTCCTCTATCTGATTCCAAAGTTACTGGGAAACCAAACCTAGGAATAAGCTCTCGTAGCAACAGTTTTGCGACTGTAATGCTATCATTTCTTCTGGTAGGGTAAGCCTCCACCCACTTTGAAAACAGACATACTATGACTAGTACATATTTCAGCCCTCTGCATGGTGGTAACTGTATAAAGTCGAACTGGAGTCTTATAAAAGGACCCTCTGCCTTTCCAATTTTTCCAAACCCAATTATTGTTTTCCTCCCGGGATTGTGCATTTGGCAAGTTAAACACCTTTGGCAAAGACTCTCTGCAACCGCCCTGAATTTAGGATTATACCAGTTTTGTCTGAAGAGCCTAATCATTGCATCTCTCCCTATGTGTGTGTCTCCATGATACATTCTGGCCATTTGTGAGAGTAGACAATCTGGCATGACTGGTCTGCGATCAGCACTGATCCACACTTCATCATCTCGTCTCTGGGAACAACCTACTTTGATCCACAAATTCTTTTCACTTTCATCCACTTCATCTTGCAGTCTTTTAACATCATTCCATGTTTCAGGCGGCATGTACAGCATAAGTTGGCAGCTGATTCCCATTCTTTCCACCCTCTTATTGACTGACAATCTATTTTTGGCACAATGTTGAGCCACCAGATCTGCATATGTTGCCGACTACCACCCAGTCATCTCCTGACTGATGTGCGGCACATTTCACCATAGCCAATTCTTTTGGTGATTGTATTGCTTCCAGCAATTCCTTTACAAACTGTCCATTTTTAATGGGGGATCCTGAAGAAGTCAGGAAATCCCTCTGCATCCATAGTTGGCCAAAATCATGCACAACCCCGTAACCATATTGGCTGTCTGTAAATATAGTTACTTTTTGATTCTTCCCAATTTTGCAGGCTTTTATCAACGCAATCAATTCAGCTACTTGTGCAGATTTGACTCCTGGTAAATAAGATGCTTCAACTATTCCAGTGAATTCACATACCGCATAGGCAGCCGTTAGTTTACCGTCTTCATGTCTTTGACATGAACCATCAACAAATAGCTCCCTGTCTGGCTTTTTAAGAGGTTGTTCCTCAATATCTGGGCGTGGTTTTGTGCATAATTCTGTAATCTGTAAACAATCATGTTCATCTTCTTCGTCATCTTTAATTTTCTCATGATATGGGTCTGGTAGTAAGGTTGCTGGATTTATTATAGTACACCTTACCATGGTCACATTTTCAGCACCCATTATGATTCTTTCGTATTTAGTCAGCCGACTAGGATTAAGATGCTGAGTTCGTGTTCTTGTCAACAGAATCCCAACCGCATGTGGAACATACACCTTTACAGGATGTCCCATCACAATTGACTCACTTTGTTCAATGCTCAAACAAGTAGCCACCACTGCTTTTAAGCATCCTGGCAACGCGGCTGCTACTGGGTTCAATGTAGCAGAAAAATATGCTATAGGACGTCTGTCTAATCCGTGCCTTTGAGTTAGGACAGAAAGTGCACAATTTTCTCTTTCATGACAGAATAATGCGAATTCTCTTTTATAATCTGGCATGCCTAGGGCTGGTGCGGAGCACAGAGCATTTCTCAATTTTACAAAAGCTCCTACACTTTCATCATCCCATTCAACAGGATCCTTTGCTTTCTTTTTCGTCATGTTAATTAAAGATTTCGCTAGTATGGAAAATCCTGGTATCCATTGCCTACAGTAACCTACTATTCCTAGGAATATTCTTACTTGTCTTTGGGTTACAGGCATTTGCATTTTCTTAATTAATTTTACTCTTTCAGAGGTTACTCTTCTTTTTCCCCTCTCAATTTGGTGTCCAAGATACTTAACAGCTGTTGTACAAAACTGCAACTTTTCAGGTGAGACTTTATGCCCTTCTTCTGCCAAAAGATTTAATAATGCTATGGAATCAACAACACAGTCCTCTCTGGTGTTCAATGCCACCAATAAGTCGTCTATGTATTGCACTAGGACTGAACTTCCTGGCATCACTAGTTTCTCAAGGCACTTTTTCAATATTTGATTGAAAATGGAAGGACTTTCTGTGTACCCCTGAGGAACACGATTCCATACAGAGACCTTGTTCTCAAATTTAAATGAGAAAAGATATTGGCTGTCTGGATGCAATGGTATTGAAAAGAACGCTTGACACAAATCAATTACTGTGAACCATCCTGCACTCCACGGAATCTGGTATAGGATTACTGCAGGATTTGGTACTATGGGACAACATGGTTCTACAATCTTATTTATTTTCCTCCGGTCCTGAACAATCCTATATTTTCCACTAGGTTTCTTTAATCCCATTATTGGTGAATTACATGGGCTACTCATTACTTCTTTTAGTATGTTTTGTTCAACCATTCGATCAATTTCTTCAATGACTCCTGCTTTTACTTCTGCACTCATTCTGTATTGTCTGGTATTTGGGAAAATTGCACCTTCCTTTACAGTAATTTTAACTGGGTCTATTTTAGCCATAAGTCCTACTTCTTTTCCTGTGAAATCCCAAACTATGGGGTTTACACTGTCTTTTAATTCTTCTGGCAACTCGTCTTTTGTTATTAATGAAAACATCTCATCTACTTCTGTACCCTGTTTTGCAATCATAATTTTATATACATGGTCTTCATCTGGTGTCTGAACGGCCACACCATCCGGTGTGCAGAAAATTGTACAATTCATCGTGCACAACAAATCCCTACCTAATAAGTTTACTGGACTAGAATCACACACTACAAATTGATGCATTTCTCTGAAATTTCCGATTTTTAACTTCCATGGGTTCGGTAAGAGGTGTTCTAATCCGCTGATTAGCTACCCCCACTACTTGGATATTTTCACCAGAGAGGAAGGTCGGGAATGTCTGCTGTTCTTACAGTAGACCTGGTAGCACCAGTGTCCAAAAGAAAAGTAATATCATTGCCTTTCACATTTCCTTCAACATATGGACCTGACTGGTCTACCGGTAGGGATGCGCCAAGTACGCACTCCTTCTCCCCCTCTCGTAGGCACCGTCATGAACTGCATTGACCGAAATCGTCCTGAAAAAGAAACTGTGATGTTATATAATCATTCTTACCACTTCCTCCTTGATATCCGATGTCTGTACCATGCTTTGCTCTGCTTACATTACCCTGAATAGGTGCAGGTGGCAACTGACTCTGAGGATTTACACCCTGCTGTGAGTCATTCTGCGTCTGTGGATTTAAATTTTGATTTGGACCATTATTATTCCGAATCTTTTTACATTCATCCTTTCAATGCCCCAATTTTCCGCATCCATGACAAGGAAATTTCTTTTTAGCTTCTTCTCTACTCATTCGTCCTCTAAATTTTCCACCATTCCCAGTATCACCATTCGTTCCAGAATCTTTTCCTGGATTTTCACATGGATTTTCCAAATTAATTCCCTGTTTCTCAGCCATTTTCACCTGAGCCCACATCACTTTTTCCTGCAATTTCTTGTCTCTATCCTCAATATCGTCTCCACAATATTTTGCATACTTCAAAATCTCATCAATGGGCTTTCCCTGCCAACACAGCATGTGTTGTTTAATCATCTGACAAATCTCTGGCTTCAAACCATAAACAAATCGATACACAAACTGACTCATGTTCTTGTCTCCAATGTCCTCAAATCCACTATACTGTTTAAATACCTGCAATAAACGCTCATAGTAGGAATGCACCGATTCATTAGCTTCTTGGGTAGTTCGATCTATTTTTACCCAATCTGATTCTTTCGGGGGTATTTTCCCTTTCAGGTAAGTTATCACTTGCTGATACTTTTTCATCACTTCATTTGACGGGGCACCTGTTTTCGGATCTCTAGGATATTCGTCACTTGGCCAATCCACTGTGATTTTGCAATCTGTCCATAAATCGGCAGATACCACTATGTCAAACAAACCATCTAAATCCTTCAACAATACCTTTGACACCTTCACAAACCTGTCAACCTGCTTGTACCATTCAATTGGTTTTTCTCTCAACTTTGGAAAATCATTCGTAAATGACAAAATATCCTGTCTGCTCCAAGGGACATGTACATATCCACTTCTCGCATTGGATACATTTGATCTGCTTTCCCTGTTTCTTTCATCACATATTCAGATGCTGTTCTACTTGTTCGTGCTTCTTCCTTTTTCTTGGCCCACCTAGTTCTCCATTTATCTAGGTCTCCCCATTTTTGCACAACTAACATTAATTCTCTTATTTGCAATCTTCTTCCAGAGGCATTCATATTTTCTAAATCTTTGTCCGAAAATTCTGCTCTATAGGGTTTCTGTAGTACTTTTGATCTCCCTATTTCTATTCCCATCTGTAGTGCTAAATTGGATAATTTTTCATGAAATAACCTTACATTTCTGGTGATACTCCTGCATAGGAACAATAATTCTTCATCATCGTAGGTATTTAAGCGTTCTAGTCCTACATTTCCTGCTATTATTTCTTCTAATTCGACTTTCAATTTATGAATGTATATTATTTTCGGAGGTGTGCACTGTTTAACTGACCCTTGTACTAATTTTTCTAAATCTTCAGGTGTTACTATGGTGGCACTTTTTGCTCCCGATGAAGTTATTAAACTTACATCTTTTGAACATCCAGGTGCATCTTTTCTGGGAGTGCTATTTACAGTACCTCGAATAGGCAAGTCCATGAGTGATATTGTGGATTCACAGTCACTAAATTGATCCTCAATTATAACTGGAGCTTCAGGTTTGGAATTATTCACAGGAGTAGGTGCAAGTATCGGTGGAGGACAGCTTCCCGGAGTACCATATAATGGAACTACTGGACCAATTGTTACAGGTATGGTCAACGAATCAGGGTGTACTTTTATCTGTTATTTTCTGTATTAATTCTGTTCTGGTCTTTTCTAGGGCTTCTTTTTCTTTGTCATGAAGTATTCTACTAGGGGTGAATTCATGCATTACCTGTGGCACTAATGGAGTTTTTATCGGTGGTGCACTTGGAGTGCATCCACTTGTTCCTTCCTGATATGGTGGAGGGTTTCTTAACATTTCCTCCATAAATTCATCTTCAGAGTCATCATTTCTCATTAAATGTTTTGTCTTTTCTGTGCATTTACTTCCTAATTTCTCCTCTGCTGTTAACAATGGATATAATCCTTCTGTAATCATTGCCCTTCTCCATTGTTTCATCTGACCTTCTCTAGACTCATGTAGGTATCTGGGGAAAAATCCTCGATAACCCCTATTACTCCTAGATCGGTCCCGCTCAAATGCCTCGGTTTCCCATTACTCTAGAGCTTCGTACTGAGTTAATCTAGGTCTGGGTTCTAAGTCATTCATCCTCAATCTCAAGTTTTGTAGAATTCGCCCATTGAACGTGCCATTCTCGGGAAATGCTAGTATTCCATCATTTTTGGTATATTCTATCCAATTCTCCATCCATACACAAGTATGATAACCTCTCTCCATCATCATGAATGAAGCGGGCGTTTTAGCTGGTGGAATAATAATTCCTTCTCTAGTTTTGATTGGTTTGTCCTTTTTAAAATAATTCTTAATCTTTTGTAAAAATGACATTTTTCTCCTTTCTCCGTACATCTTGGGTAAGTACCGATGTATAAAATTATATTCTGCAAAGCCTAAATATCTCCTATCCTGACGAATTCCTGTTAAAGTCGGCTCGCGTTTTAACATGCAATCCTTATCCACTAAGAATTTCGCTTCTATAATTTTGACCAATCAAATGTTTGCTATCTTTTATTTCCGAGCCAATCCTTGCGCGGCCTTTTGGTGACGTTTGTCTGTCAACCGCTCCTTTACAATCTGCTCTTTCCTGTCCTTGCTGGTTCAACCAATCCCAGCGCGGCACCTGTGACGTCAGTACTACTCCTGACTACTGACCCCTCCTTTCAGCGGGTCTTTCCACACCCGCTGATTCAACCAATCCCAGCGCGGCGTTTTGTGACGTCCGCTCCCTCTCCGGCAACTGACCCTCCCTTTACAAAAATTTACGCAAACTTATTTTCTCTACAATTCTTAATTTCAGTAACAACATAAAACGTTCGCTATCGTGCCAGTTTCTTCTAAATTCGAAAAGATAGTTCTCTCACACTTAGTAAAACCTTTCCGTTTACTAACATATACTACGAGTAAAACCCTTCCGTTTACTCTTCACACAAGCTCCAGAAGTACCTGTTACTTTTTCAATGTTACCCTTTCTAGGTGATATAACATCAAAATTTTCACCAGCGTACTCTTTTGCTATTACTCACACGCATAGAGTCCCTAACGAGTACTGAAAGTCCTGCTTAACTTTTCAGTACTATTTCTGCCTGGCAGATAACCTCACTGCAGTATGGCTTCCACTTACCATCCGCTATTCCTTTTACCCCGGGGATTCTAGACAACATAAAACAAAACTTCGAATATATGGATGTTAGTTCATAAAAATAAATTTCTCATTACCCAACTAACAAAGAGTAACCATCCTCTGCTACCAGAAAACTGATCCAGCGCGATACTAGCAAACAACATTCATACACAAAATACTCACTTGGGCCCATACATTCATACTACGCTAATACTTACGCTGGGTTTTATCAGTTGTTACTCTTTATCAAAATCCCTGCTACCAATTACCTTCTGAATGAAGAGTAATGACTTACCAATGAATCCTTTGCTAATTGGGAAGTTTAAAATGAGTGACATTCATTATAGTACATAATCCTGAAATAACCACTGAGTCAGGAAGTTTTAAAATGTTTATCTAAAGATTTAGCAGAGTAAATTACAGAAAACATATGGTACTTAATCGAAATACCCAAGATGAAGCATAGAATAATTATTGCTAATAAATGACAGTGTTTAAGGAAAAGGAGAGAATAGAGACAGCAGCGCAACTAAAGGTTGCATTATATTTACCTAAGTGCGAGAACCAAACCCCTTAGCCAAGGAGTTGGAAAGAATAGGACCCAGGAAGGATGAAGAGCAAAGACCTCCTCCAGGATCAGGACAGGACCGGTGACCTCTCTACAACGACGCCTGCGTCGTTCCCCTCTCTGAAACTCGACTTATCCTCGATTCTCCCGTGCCTTCCTTCTAATGGACTCCGCCGCCCCCTCCTCAGGACCTCTTCTGGACAAGGATTCGGTCTGCAATCGATCAGCTTGGCAGTCTGGAGCTAAGAGCACTAGTCTTCTGTGCGCACTCTGAGCTAGAAGCTAAACTAATTAGCTAATTCTATATCTATTATACCCCTCTACGCCCATGTACCTCCCTTTAATGTTGCTAAAATATGGGGCCACTACTTCTGATTGGACAGGGGGTGGATTCTCGTACCATATTGATTTGGCTTAAATTGTAAAGCCTATTGTCTCTAAATTTCCACCCATTCAATTTAATACATTTGCTTTATTTCCCACCCGTCTCACGACAAATGTTATACTTCTTCATGTACAAAGTATCAAATTTTAACAGGAAAGGCAAGAGTACAGCATCTTCGGCCATTAGGTCGTGGCCTTGGACGACGTCCAGGTTGACTTCATTTGGCAGGCACACAGGACACATGCGCAGAACCATTTGCCTCTCGAGTTTCAGGTCACCAACCCAGGCCCAAGTTTATGAACTAATAAAAGTCCAAGAAGAAAATATTAAAATCACAAATAAAATGTTTCACTGTATGCCCACATTTTCTACTCTATTCCCATTTAATTATAATACTGTCCCGCATTAGTAGCGTTACGAAAACAACAATTTAATAATGACATGAGAGCAAGCTGAAGCATGTGAAAACATCAAGCAGCCATTTTAATACACATTGCGCAGAAGCAGAAATTTCCCACCAAGCAAAGAGACGTCACAACACGTGATATGGTTGAGACATGCGCAGATAGTTTCCCACGCTTTAGCGGCCATTTTAGATTACATACAAGCGTTATTCATTAGTAAAATACATAGGCAAGCATCCTTCCCTTTCGTGTAGTGTATGCAAAGGTTAGTATAAACAATACAAGTTTTAATAAATTAATACTATGAGGAGGATTGTATACAAGCAAGTTTCGTTTATGAAACCTTGCTCCATCAGATATATAATCCAGTTAGTTAGCCTGACTCTTCTGCTTTAGTGGTTTTTGTACATTGACCGCAAACTTTTTACAACTACACAAAACATTAGCTAAAACAAAGTTTGACCAAATAGTGCAGTCGGTGAAGATGTGCATCACCTTACTAGAATGGGATGCACACAGATTATGCTGTGATTTGTGTAACAATGTCTGGGATTTGAAGTTGTTTTGATAAAGTTCTTTAGAACATCTAATGAACAAGGCCAGGCTCAAACCATTATTTTCTTTCATGTATATTTGCGATAAATGGCAGGTCGGAAAAAGCATTTCTGCAACCATATGAGCAAATTTCCGGCATTCAAAAGACTCCCAAATAATCCCTAGGCTGTATCATCAGAAGTGGCCTGGGGTCAGAATGGTTATGTGCGCCTGCTTTTTGCACTCCCAGGGCATTTTGGTATTTCAGAAGGTGCTGCAGACGCTTGTATAGATTCTTTTGTAATACAAAGTATGCTGGTGCAGTCTCAAGGGATTGTACCCTCATTTGCATGGTGGCATGACCCCATGCAAATAAAGAAACAATTTGCCTCAGCACCTGTGCTGTATTCAAGACGGGAGCACAGAGGCAAAGAGCAGTCAGGGGTGCATTGACTAGGCATGTTGAGATGGTGCAGTACCCCTAACGTGAGGTTTCCCCTAGAAGTGAGTGAAAATGGGATTGATTGAACAACCCTCAAACATTACAGTGCAGATGGGTACAGTCATTTCTCCCTTTCAAATGCTGTTCTGTTTGCCACCTACACAGTGACAGGCAGACAGTCTGCTTCAAACCCTAAGCTGGTTGCGAGTTCATGCCTGCTCTGGGGAACTGCGCATTTGTTGTGATGGGGTTCACTGACTCAAAAGCACCCAGTAAAAAGGTATGTCGTGGCATACACCAGTGCAGGGTCGGACTAGGTCAGAAAATGGGCCTGTACACCAAAATAAAGACCCTGATTGATAATTCATATAGCTAAATAAGCATTATGTAATTATATTAAAGGAATGTTGTTTAGAAATGTAAAGCATTACAAGTACATAGCTTGGGAATAGATATGTATTTGTGTGGAAGCAAAGAGCAGTAGAATAATATTGGTGTAGGTTTAAAGGTCAGGTGACTGTTACATTGATTTTTAGGTATGGCTTGACAGTGTAAGTTAATGATTGCTCTCCTCCTATCTGTGAGGCTGCCAGAGAAAAACAACATAAACTAAGACACTTTAGTAGCATTCCAGTGCATGTGTGTGCCCCTGAAAGTTCAAGCTTATACAACTGGATGAATTAACAAAATGATCACAGCTGCCTAGAGGGCAAGCACTTTTTTTGTGGAAGCACGCAACGTTTGCCAAATCAAATCATGTACTCCTGGCTCCCAACATATGGGCAGAGCCAAAGCCCCTCTCTAGTGATGCTCAGGTAATTGTCTGGCGACAGTTGCGCTGCGAAGCCAGGCCATAAAAAGTGGCCCACATTGGCAAATCAGATCAGTTTTGAAATTGCAAAGACACACTGTATGGGTATTTTGCCAAGTATGAGTGACAACATGCATTTGTGCTTGCTGCAGGTAATGTTTGCAGTGATATCAGGGAAACCAACATAGAAGAACTGCCCACCAGGTCATAAAACAGTCTCACAAACAGCCAAAAAGAAACCGCCTACAAACAGATTTGTTAGACCAGCCATTCTGGGACTGCCAGATTACACGCCCTCTTATCTGTAACACAGGCCCTGGAATACTAAGGGCACTCTATGACAGTGGTAGATTTGCTTGGGTGCTCAAAAGCTTAAAATGTACATATCCACATTTTACCCTGGGTGGCAAATTATGAAAGCCTAAATCTGACACAACCGTGTATTAGCACATTACACTTTATTTTTAACCCTACTTGGGAAATTGTGTTTCCCCTCTGCCTTACAGATTGATCTTCTGCTTTTGTAAATGTGCTTTATGCAAGTAAAACTACTAATCTTAGTTCTGTGAATTGGACTTTTAAGGTTGCTAAGTTGTCTTTTCGTGCATGGAAGATTACATTATTTGCACAGAACGCTTGGTGAGGTAATAAGTAACCCTGGGCGTAGTGCTACGCTCACGGAGCATGTGTAGTTTGCGCTACTACGCACTACGCAAATTGCACGTAGCACAGTGCAAAAACTGTGCTAAAACACATAGCGTAGCAGCAAAATCATCAACACCTACAAATGCTTTGATAAAGCAATTTTACATGCTAAAAAGCATATAACCAATTCACAAAGGTGAACTTTGTGAATGAAAATATTAGGCAATGAGAGAGGTGATGATTTTGGGGTCCCCCCTAACCTAGGGGGAGGACCAAGCAGATGCCTTGAACACAAAGAGCATATTATGCTGAACGATTCAGTGGTGGTCCCTTCCTCCTAGGACCACCCCAAGCACAGTTATGGGCAAAAATACAATCCCAACCAAAGGCCCTGCAAAGCATTATGGGACGAGATTAGCAGTGGGCAGTGAATATTATAGTATCTAATATCAAAATAATTCTACAAAGAGCTGCAGTTCAACTAGTCATTACTAGATGTCCCTCACGAGTCAAATGCAAAAGCATTGAAATTATTATTACATCAAGCTGCAGTTCCACTAGTCGTTACTAGATGTCCCTCACGAGTCAAATGCAAAAGCATTGAAACCCTTTCATGAAGCTTTTGCATTTGACTCGTGAGGGACATCTAGTAACGACTAGTTGAACTGCAGCTCTTTGTAGAATTATTTTGATATTGGATACTATAATATTCACTGCCCACTGCTAATCTCGTCCCATAATGCTTTGCAGGGCCTTTGGTTGGGATTGTATTTTTGCCAATAACTGTGCTTGGGGTGGTCCTAAGAGTATGGGACCACCACCAAATCGTTCAACAAGATGTGCTTTTTGTTTTCAAGGCATCTGCTTGGTTCTCTCCCTAGGTTAGGGAGGATCCCAAAATCATCACCTCTCTCACTGCTTGTTAATTTGTTGTTTTCACTTTTGTGAAATGACTATATGCATTTTAGCATATAAAGACAGATACTTATTTTTATCATAACTTACACTGTGCAAGATACCGTTTGCAATTATTGTACAGTGCAGACAAGCACACAGCTACGCAATAAGCGCAATTTGCGTAGCTGAGCGTAGTGCTACTACGCAAACTTCGCCCAGGGTGAGTAATAAGCCCTTGGTTTACGAGAGTTGCGGGCTTATTTTGTGTACCACATGCTTTCTGCGAGCAGAAATGCTTTCGTGAAGCAGTTACCTCATACAGCCTGACAGAAATGTTTTTATTCACTTTCCTCTGGTTTTGAAATTGAGTGGCATATGTAAACGCATGAAGTGGTTTTTTTTTTTTTGTGGTTTTTTTACCAACTATTCTCTACACATAAACACTGCCCAACTAATTTCTCGGCTTCAACACTGTTTAGATCCAACAAGGTTCCTGAGAGGATTAGCTGTATTACCAGTTTGTGACTGGGATGTGAGGTTCAGTCACTGTCACAAACTCGATCAATTGTCTAGGGAGTTCTCTGTGTGGAATGGTTGTATTCTGTTCCCTATTTCTTTCATGCAGATAGTGATGGATTTGTTGGCCACTTAATACTCTAGCAAATGTAAACTAATGTCCAGTTATGTGTGTAGTGCTTCATGCGTTCAGTGGCTACCTGCCTTGCAGACGGGACAGGTCGGTGGTAGCTGAATACGTGTAAGATATATCTGCTGGGATGTAAGCCCAGGATGGAAGTCATCAGTTCCTACACCAGATCCGTAGATTAGGCCCTGGCTCTTGCAAAGCACCAGATCTTTACGAATTGGAGATCTTCTACTGGCCCTGACCTTGGAAAGCGGAAGATAGATCTACATGGGTGTGTTAGGGCCGAAATGGACGCAACTTCAAGGTTTAGGGGGTGGGGGACTGCTCCAGGACCCCAGATGACACTGGATTGGGAGCCAGTCATGGAGACCATAAACTCTATATCGGACGATGAGCCACTATAGAGCTAGAACTTTCCCTAACTGCAGAGTTATATTGCTTATTTATGAGCAGGGGCAGCTCCTCCATTAAGGCGGAGGAGCGTTGCCCCACTAAGTGGAAAAAAACTGATGATAACGCAACGTTAATAACGTTACATTATTATAATTTTGTTCTTCTGTAGGAAGCGAGCCAGGTTGGGGCGGGACTGGGCTTGTCACGGAGAGTGCGGAGGAGTGGTTGTTGCTGCACCAAGTGCGCATAACGGTTTGTCCGGCCGTCTTGGGCCGGCCAAACCGTCATGCGCACTTAGCATGTTCTCCACCGGCTGTATTGCACAGCCTGGGTGGGGAACATGCACAGCCTCCCAGTCCCCATCTGAGCGCCGACCATTGGCGCTCAGACCAATCACGACGCTGTCATGATGACAGCAGCGTCGTGATTGGCTTAGGATCAGTGGTCTAAGTGGGGGAAAAAAAAGTTGGGGAACTGTGGGCGGAGAATCAGAGGGCGGGAATAACCTGAGGATTGGGTCAGTGGGCAGAGTCAGAGGTGTGTCCAGAATGCACAAAACATCCCAATTTTTAGTATTTGTTTGGCATTTCACTGACCAGTTACAGCTTATTATGTTATTTAATTCAACCAATGGAGACACATGATTATTTAAAGTTTAATATGAGTTATTGACATTAAAATAGATTCACTAAGTGGGATATATTTCCAATCACAGAATGTCCCAAATACGCTTAAAAGTGGAAGCGCAAGCCATTTGTCTTTGAGCCATGGAGTTTCTGTCATCGGCATTTATCCCTTTTTCCGCAAGAGCAGTTCAAACATGAATTGCAAAATATCCTAGTTTGCAAGTGTTTTCTATATAATTATGGCTCTGCCATATTTGACACAACACAACATCTGCTACATAATCTGACAATTTTTACTTCTAAATTGATTGTAGCTCAAACGGATCAAAAGTTACAAAACAATTTGACTTGTATTGCTGTGAAGTGGACAGCTCTTCGCAAAGGTTGACTGATCGCCTTTCTCACTGCTGTATTTGTATGTTACACTGGTACTAATGAGGCAAAATCTTTCCAAAGATTGTTAGCATGTGTAAAATGTCAAAATAATAAAGTATCAGAAAATATACTGCATTACGCTGCAGCCTTTCTTTTTTTTTTTTTTTGCTACATAATTTAGTCAACACTGCGGCATAATTTTGTCCACCTTTGCTGCATAATTCCAGTGGCCCCAAAGCAGGTAGCACATGTTAAAAGTGCATGTGCATGAAGCAGAGACTGTGAAGTTTGCTAACTTAGCTTGGTGTGCGTGCAAATCGTACATTGCAGATCCCTGGTAATTTGCAACTAGTGCTGAAACAAGGCCAATGGAGGTATCAATGGGTGAGTCAGATTAGCCTCAAGGGCAGGGCTGGCTTTAGCACTGATGGTGCCGTGTAGGGTGTCAGAGCACTTTACATCACACACATTACACAGAGACCATCAATTATACGTGTGTAAATCACTGCATAGGAAAGGTTACATAAGACAAAAGACAACAAGGTGTAGAAGTCTCATGACAATCATTCTAGTAGGCAATATAGTTTAATAGTAATTGGTCTGGAGAAACACACTGAGAATTTAAAACGTAATACCATGGTTGGGGGTTCAGAATTGATTTCCATCTGAATGAACACCTTTTGCAACATTAGGATAATCAAATACTGGGGGGAAAAACCCATAATGCTCTAATTTATACCTTGCAGTTTACATGCAGCTCTTAGATGACAGTTAATAGCTCGCTGTTCTATGTTAGGATTTTAACTTATAAACTGCAAGTAACAAAAGGATCTCTCTGACAAAAGCAGTAACCCACTGACCTATTTACCTTATGTGCACTTTGTGATCTGCATGGTACATGTTGTTTACAGCTGGCACATTAACCCTCTGCGCTACCTTTCCATGACTCAAAACGTCTACTAGACAAAACTCTGATCCCTCCCTCTCGCTCTAGGAAGAACATTAATAACCAGAGTTTTCATGACATTTTTATTGTTTCCGAAAATTGCTGGAGGCCAGGAAGGAGGAAGCAAGTGCTTTTAAAACCATAATAAACTTGCAAACACGACGCCCCCACCCAAAGTCAGCACCCGGTGTGTTCACACCGCCCTAGAGCCGCCCTGCTTGAGGGTCCTGTGACCTCAGTAACAATCACTGTCGCTCTAGGGTGTGCTGCTTCGTAGACCTACCTGCAAGACTGGAGGTGACCTTCAGCATGGATTGTGGTGGACAGGCTTTCAAGGTTACCCCCCACTTTCCACCGCTGGGGTCCACCTGCTGGTTATTTATTTTTTATATTTTGAACCTTTTATTCCAGAGGCTGTACTTTGGAAAAGAAAAATGTCAGAAAAGACGACGAAATTGTTAATTTTTTTAATCCAACTCACAGGGGAAGAAATAAATGAAAGAAGGAAAGAGAGGGTGAGAACCGTTTCTTGAAGTCATGGTTTTCAGTAAGTGAGGAGGAGCTGGTCATAAAGAGAGGGAATAAGAGGAAGGAGAGGGGGTGCAGCTGCCAGCGGCAGAGCAGAAGTGGACACTGTCCTTGACTTCTCTGGGCAGGAAGCCAAAGACAGAGTCCTTTTCCTTCTCTGCCCACCCCGCCCGTCCCTAAACGGCCAAGAAAGCCGAGCCTCATCTGTCGGCCTTGGCTATTTCTGCCGTTCTGGGACGTGTGCTTAAAATAAAAAAGATGGGGAACGGAATCTGTTGAATAAAAGAAGTAGGGGCACGCCGTGCCCTGCCGATCCCCCCCACTTCGACCATTGCTTAGGATAGCCTGGGTGCAGCCGGGAGCCAGGGGGACAGCAAGGATGGAAAAGAGGCTGCGGCTGGTGACCGGCGACGACAAGGTAAGTCTTCTTTTTTTTTTTCTCTCAAACACCCCTGACCCTCCGCCCCCGCTACCGATCCCTAGAAGCCACCATTGTTTATGAACTAGTGGTGATATAGTTACCTGTGACGTGCCTTTCTCTTCCTATGTAATAAATATAGCTGTGTACTTATTATTATTATCATTTTTTAGTTGCTACGAATCATCCCCGAGGGGGATCTCTTGGCTCCATAGCATCAGATAAGTTTGCAAAGCTATGCCAAAGTTAAAGATTGAACACCCAGGTTTTGAGAAGTTTTCTAAACTGAGTTAAATCCGTACAAGAGCGAATGTATAACTGCAGCTGATTCCGATGGTGGCGAGCCAAGAAGGAGCGACCACCCAGTCTGCTTTTATGAATACTTTTGGGACACAAAAATAGCTGTTCACTAGATCTAAGCTGCCGGGTTGGAATATACAGCTGTAATTTATTTTTCAAATAGCAAGGTCCCTATCCTTGCAAGGTTTTAAAAACATAAGACATAAGATCTTGAAGAGTGCCCGCTTTTTATAGGTAACCAATGAAGAAGGTGCAGTAGGGGTTCAGATGGGGAACGCGGAGGGGGATTGAGAGTAAGGCGCGGCGCTGTGTTCTGCACCACCTGAAGCCTGGAAAAAAGGCCTTCGTTCATACCGACCATTAGGGAATTTCCATAGTCCAGACGGCTCACAATCAAAGCTTGGATCAGGGTCTTTCTGGCAGGTTGAGGGATCCAGTGAAACGCCTTCCTAAGCATGTGCATCAGGCCGAAACACGTGCCCGATATGATTTTAACATGTTGATCCATAGATAGGCCGTCATCCAATAGGACACCTACGTTTTTCACACATTTTTTCAGAGTCGGATGTGGTCCCAGTTCCGGGGGCCACCAATCTGAAGACCATACTGAGTGGGCTTTCCCAAACAAGAGAATCTCAGTCTTGTTTGTATTCAGCTGGAGAAAATTCACGGTCATCCACGCAGCAATCTTTAGTATACAGTTTTTAAATTTCGCCTTAATGAGTTGGATTAGTGTCCATTGAGATGATCAGTTGAGTATCATCAGCATAAGAGATGGTGTCAAAGCCACATGATCTAATGAGCTTCGCCAGAGAGGACACATAAATGTTAAAAAGAGTGTGGCTCAGAATTGATCCCTGTGGCACCACTTTGTCTAAAATCATGGACTTTGAAATAAACGAGTCCAGCTACACTACGTGGGTTCGTTCTGATAAAAAAAAATCTAACCATTTTAAACATTACCACAGATGCCAATCTCCCTCAGTCTTTGGACTAGAATCTGATGGGAGATAGTATCAAATGCAGCTGATGGGTCTAAAAGCATTAGCATGGCTGGGGTCCCCTTGTCTAATGCCAGCTTGATGGTATCAGTGACTTCAGTTAAGGCTGATTCCGTGCTATAGGAAGCATGGTAGCCCGACAGAGGGATCTAGCAAATTGTTGGCCTCTAGATAGGATACCACTTGGTGATTCACCAATGACTCTAAGATTTTGGAAAAGAAAGGTAGTAGTAAAATGGGTCTGTAATTCAGTATATCCATAGGATCGGCCAAAGGTTTTTTAACAATGGGTCTGATCCGTGCTGTCTTCCATTTCAAAGGGAGGGATGCTGTCTTTAGTGAGAGGTTACAGATGTCTGTGACGGGGGCTATCAAGGCAGGAGCCAAAGAGGTAATGACATGTGGAGGGGCCAGGTCCAACATGGAGCCTGCTATGATCTTATTTAGCAGGACCTGCACTTGGTCCGGGGTGACTAGATTAAAAGATTCGAGAATAGGAAGATTGGGATTTGTCTTGCCTGCACTGGGGTCAGATGACACCTTTGTTTCATTACTATGGAATGTTCTATAGATATTAATCTTTTGTTCGAAGTGATCTGCAAGATTATCACAGAGCTTTTGAGATGAGGGGGTTGAGGGCTGCCTATGCTCGAATTCGTAAATTCTTTTAGAATTTTGAAAAGCTCTTTTGAGGAGTTTTACGCAGAGCTGATTCTATTCCCTAAATGGGTTCTTCTAGCAGTATTACAATGTTTCAAATAAATCCTGAATGCAGTTTTATAAATAAGTTTATCCTCTTCAAGTTTAGATTTCCTCCATTTCCGTTCCCACTTCCTGCATGTAGATTTTTCCTTTTTTAGGGTTTCAGTAGACCAGGGCGCTGGGGAATTTTTCTTTTGTATTTTACATAATTTCATAGAAGCAATAGTGTTTAAGGCCCGAGGTTAATGAATCCTCAAAAGCTTTTAATGCAAGCTCACTGTCCACAAAGTCATTTATGGCAAGCGGTGTAAAGATGGGGAGGAAGGTGGAGAGGTCCACTTTAATCTATGGTCTCGAGAGTTTCAAGGCGTCAGGATGTGCTGTGCTGGGTTTAATGATATTTAAAAAGAACTTTAGAGATAAATAGTCAGTCCACATCAGAGGCCTGGGTGGATCAACCACTACATACGAGTCTTTAGTAAAAATAGCGTTGAGTATGCCCCACTATATGAGTGGGACCAGATACCTTTTGATGAAGACCAAGGGATTCCATAGCGGCCACAAGACTGTTGGAGTCGAGATCAGATTGGTTATCAAAATCTCCTAACAGTAAAACATTATCTTCTTCTAAAACATGGGGGTTAGCCATTCCAGGAGCAATGAGCTGAAGTATTTTTTGATGCCAGGTGAGCGATAGACCAGTGCCCCCTTCCATATTAAATTGGAGGCTGTCTCTAATCAAAAAATCATCATTTCTAGCCAGGGGGTGGAGCACAAGACTAAAAGTTTGATCTTTAGTGGATTTCGTACTGAAATAACCACTTTGCCACCTTTTTTCCGCTGTCCATCCAATCTGGTTACCCTATAATCTTCAGGAAATGCTACAGCTAGCGATGGAGAGGCAGACGCATGCAACCAGGTTTCAGTAATAAAACCTGGCTTAGTTGTCTGGCTTGGCTGTCTCTAAAAGGTCCCAGAGCTCCAGTGCATGCTTTGGTATGGAGTGCGCTTTAAGGTAAAGGCCCTGAAGTTGCGCCCGATACAGTTGGCATTATTCAGAGGGATACTCTTGCTCTTGGCCAGGGGTATGTGTGGTAAGGGATAATAATTTGTTGGCCCAGAGACCGTCTGCTTGATTAATCGAAGGGAGGGGGTGTAAAGGAAATCTGAAAGCGACAATTAGTTATAGATTCCTTACCTTAGAATTACCCCCAGGCGTCGGACTGGATCTAGAAACTTTTTTCGTCAGCAGTACCACGTGGTGTCGGTTGGCTCCGCGTTGGTCGTTGGCGTCGTGGTCGCCGGGATGACGTCGCGGTAGCTACTTAAATCAATCAATCATGTGTTTGTTAAGCGCTACTACTCACCCGTGAGGGTCTCAAGGCGCTGGGGGAGTGTGGGGGGGTCGCAGGTTCCAGTCCATCAAGGAGGGGGTTTGTCGAAGAGCCAGGTTTTGAGGTTTCTTGTGAAGATGGGGAGAGATGTTGTCTGTCTGAGGTGGAGAGGTAGGGCGTTCCAGGCTCTGGCCGCGAGGAAGGAGAAGGAGCGGCCTCCTGATCTGGTTCTTTCTGGCGCGGGGGACCACGGCGTAGGAGAGCTGGGCTGATCGTAGGGTCCTTTGGGGTGCGTGGAATTTGAGTCTGCTGTTCAGGTATGCTGGTCCGGTGTTGTGGAGGGCCTTGTGAGCGTGGGTGAGCATCTTGAAGGTGACTAGCTTCGATGGGGAGCCAGTGGAGTGTGCGCAGGTGCTGGGAGATGTGGCAGTGTCTTGGCAGGTTGAGGACCTGTCTTGCGGCGGCGTTCTGGATGTTCTGTAGCTTGAGTGTGAGGTTTTTGTTTATTCCGGCGTAGAGTGCGTTGCCCTAGTTGAGTCTGCTGGTGACCAGGGCGTGAGTGACGATCTTAGACGCCGCCCTCGCGCGCTGACGTCCGTTCTTTCTTTTTCTGCGCCAGCCAGCGCAGATCCGGAGAGAGCGGTACCTCCAGTCACTTTTTGACTGACTTTTTGGCGACTTTTGTCGACACAGTTTTTGAGTCTTTGACTCCTAGTGCACGTCAGGGATGCCCAGTTTCAAGGCTTGCGGCTCCTGCAGCCGGCTGATGTCGGTGACGGATCCGCACCGCGTGTGCCTGTTTTGCCTGGAGTGCGACCACGACCCCAAGTCGTGCTCCGACTGCCGGACCATGAATCCGAATCCTTTGCGGGAGCGGTCCCAAAAGCTTCTCGAGGCCCGGCAGTGCGCTCCGCGCCGTTCGAGGTACCGGTCGCGTGGGAGGTCGAGGGACCTGTCGCGGAGCCACCACCACCAGCCTTCTTCAAAGTCTTCGCACTCCTCAGGTAAGTCGAAGCGCAAGAAGAAGTCGAAGAAGCATCGTCGCTCTTCGACTTCTCCCTGTCGGCCGACGCGACGAGGGATGCGGGGGTGCCCCTCCCGCGGCTCCGCATGCGGAGCCCGAAGGGTCGACTCCAAGTTTCCCTCCCTTTCTGGGACCCAGAGCGACCCCTGCCCAGCTTTGCACCTTTTACGAAGCGATGCATGCCATCTTTGGGCAGCCCGACTCCGCCGGCGCGCCTTCAGGCCCCGCGGAATCGGCTGGGGGCCCTGGGCCTTCGGCCCCGGCACCACAGGGTCCCCGGGCCTTCGGCCCCGGCACCATAGGGTCCCCTTGGATCCAGGCCTGGATCCGGATCGGCGCCGGTCGACCTGATTACACCTCCCCCGGCGCAGATTCCACCAGCACCACGTTCGCAGCCAATGCCGGTTGTCACCAGCCGGCATCGACCTCAGCCTCCACCCCGATGTAGACACTGAGCCGGACCGACGCCGGATCCGGCGCTGACGGGTACTTTTGTACCCCTGTTCTACCCTGGTTCTTTTAGGCAAGATTGGCAACCAGAGGAAGGTGAGGAGGACTAGGAGGGGTCTGGAGACCCTTTGACTGACCAGTTTGGTTACGAACCAGACTGGAGAGAGGAACTGGGGGAAGCCAGTGGTCTGGATACCTCACCAGACCTCGGCATGTTGTCTCTTCCTACCGTGGCTACGGAGGAGGGAGTGTCTTATGCAGTGGTGTTGCATAGGGCGGCCGATGCTCTCAAGCTCCCTACGGTAGCGGTCAGGACTCGCCTCCTGACAGAGGTGCTTCAACTGGCAGCGAGCTCTTCGGAGCCCCTGCTGCCGTTTAATGAAGCCCTAAACTACATCCTTTTGGGCACCTGGTCCAGGCCCAACATAGGGGCTCCTGTGGATAGGATGATTGCCCGACGCCACCGCCCGGCCCCGGGCGACCCCACTTTCCTTTCCCAACACCCCACCCCTGAGAGCTTGGTGGTCCAAGCCTCCACGTCAAAAGGCGCATTCCCTAACGCACCACCTGATAGGGAATCCAAAAAGCTGGACCACTTTGGGAAGAAGATGTTTTCTTCCTCCAGCTTGGGATTGCGGTCGGTAAACACCGCACGTTTGTTGGGCCGTTGCGCCACCGTATCCCACAAGGAGTGAGTGTAAGTGCTGCCCCAGTGCCCGGAGGAGGCCCGGGCCGTCCTGTCCCGTGCAGTTGCCGAAGGAAGAGACGCAGCAAAGTTTACCATTCGCTGTGGACTGGATACCGCCGACTCGCTAGGTAGGACGATTTCCACGTCGGTAGCCCTTCGACGCTACGCCTGGCTGAGGTCGACTGGCTTTTCAGGGGATGTCCAATCCACTCTTATGGACATGCCTTTTGATGGCCGTCGCCTGTTTGGCGACCAGGCAGACAACGCGCTGGAGCGCTTTAAGGACTCTCGGGTTACGGCCAAGTCCTTGGGCCTCTCCACCACCCACCCTGCGCAGTCTGCTTTTCGCCCCTTTCGTGGCTACGGAAGGGGTGCCCCGCCATGTCCCGCCCAGAGCTACAGGTCGGCGCAAGCTGTTCAGCTCCTGCGCGGCCGGGGACGTGGGAACCACCGCCGTGGTTTTGGGGGCCAGCGGGCGGGCCAGTCAACCACAGCCCCCTCTGCAGCAGCCTCCAAACCCTCCTAGTCCGACCTTTCAGGGCCACCAATTGCCAGTGGGCGGCAGGATTCGCCATCACCTCCCGCACTGGCGCACCATCACGTCGGACAGGTGGGTTTTGCAAATAGTCCGATGGGGCTACTCCCTCCCCTTCGAGACTAACCCTCCATGCATGCCACCTCAGTACCATTGCATGTCGGAGGATCATCTGGCCCTTCTCCAACAGGAAGTTTCGGCACTCTTGGCCAAGGGAGCCTTCGAGCGAGTTCCTGCTCCAGATGTATGCTGTGGTTGCTAATCCCACTACTTTCTGGTGCCCTAGAAGGACAAAGGCCTGCGTCCTATCTTGGATCTCAGGAACGTCAACCGCTTCCTCCGGAAGGAGAAGTTCAGAATGTTGACGCTAGCTCAGGTCCTGTCTGCCCTCGACCCTGGAGACTGGATGGTAGCGTTGGACTTGCAGGACGCTTATTTTCACATCCCCGTCCTGCCGGCCCACAGGCGTTACCTGCGGTTCACGGTAGGCCACAAGCACTTTCAGTTTACTGTGCTTTCCTTTGGCCTTACCAGTGCCCCTCGGGTGTTCACGAAAGTGATGGCAGTGGTCGCAGCTCATCTGCACAGATCAGGGATTCCAGTCTTCCCTTATCTCGACGACTGGCTGTTGTCGTTTCCCACCTCCAGACTACGGCGGACCTCCTGCCTTCGCTGGGGTTCTCTATCAACGTGCCGAAGTCACACCTGACTCCCTCTCAGAAGCTCCTCTTCATCGGAGCGGTTCTGGACACGACGCAGTTTTGGGCTTATCCTCCCGAACAGCGAGTCCTGGATATTCGGGCTATGATTCCGATCTTTCAGCCTCTAACCCGAGTGTCGGTCAGAATGACCCTGAGTCTGTTGGGCCTCATGGCCTCCTGCATCCTCCTGGTAGATCATGCCAGGTGGCATATGCGGGCTCTGCAGTGGGACCTGATTTCCAGTGGGCACAGCATCAGGAGAATCTGTCCGATTGCGTCCAGATCTCGGAGGGCACTGCACATCAATTGCAGTGGTCGCTAATGAACCAGGATTGGGTCAGCAGCAGATCCCTCTCCCTTCCCCAACCAGAGTTCACAGTGGTGACAGATGCATTACTGCTGGGATGGGGCGGCCACATGGGAGAGGCGGAGATCAGAGGCCTCTGGTCTCCGGCGGAGTCCGGGATCCACATCCACCTTCTGGAGCTTCGGGCGATCCGTCTTGCACTAAAAGCATTCCTTCCCTCTGGGGAAGAGTAGTGCAGGTATTCACGGACAGCACCTCCGCCATGTGGTACTGCAACAAACAGGGCGGGATGGGGTCGTGGACCCTATGTCAAGAGGCTCTCTGTCTCTGGACATGGCTGGAACATCAGGGCATATCCCTGGTGGTTCAACACCTGGCAGGTTCCCTGAACGCCAGGGCAGACCAACTCAGCCACAGGTGCATGATGGATCACGAATGGCTTCTTCACTCGGAGGTGGCGCAAGGTCTCTTTCAGCAGTGGGGAGAGCCTTGGTTAGATCTATTCGCCACCGAAGAGAATGCGCAATGTCAGCAGTTCTGTGCATTGGAATTTCCAAGGCGGCCCTCGCTAGGCGACGCTTTTCGTCGCGAGTGGAGTTGTGGTCTTCTATACGCCTTTCCGCCTATACCACTTCTGCCCAGAGTGCTGAAGAAGATCAAGCGCGACCGGGCCCAAGTCATCCTCGTGGCTCCGGATTGGGCACGAAGAGTCTGGTATCCCGAGCTGTTACACGTGGCCATCGATCCTCCAATCCGACTGCCTCTTTGGGAGGATCTTCTGTTGCAGCAGCAGGGGATGGTCCTCCACCCGAACCTGTCCAGCCTCCACTTCCTTGCGTGGAGATTGACCAGCGACAGTTGACAGCCTTTGACCTTCCTCCCGAAGTCTGTGATGTTATCTTGGCAGCCATGCGTCCCTCCACTAAGACGGTATACGCCTGCAGATGGATCAAATTTGTGGCATGGTGCACAGCAAAGGCTGTGGATCCCCTTTCTGCCCCCCTTTCTGAGGTTCTCTTGTTCCTCCTTTCTTTGCCCCAGCAGGGCTCTGCTCTGGGCACTCTTAAGGGCTATCTCCCGGCCATTTCAGCCTTTTTTAGACTTCCTGATCAGCCTTCTCTTTTCAAGTCCCCTGTTGTAAATCGCTTCCTTAAGGGCATTACTCATTTTTTTCCTCCTGTTCCCTTCGTAATGCCTCAGTGGGACTTGAACTTGGTTCTTGCGTATCTTATGTGTGCTCCCTTTGAGCCGCTACATAACTGTCCTCTCAGGCTTCTGACTTTAAAAACTGCCTTTCTGGTGGCCATCACCTCCGCGCAGGGTGAGTGAGCTCCAAGCTCTTTCTTCTAAACCTCCTTTTCTAGCTGTTCATCCGGACAAGTTGTCCTTCGAACTCTTCCTTCCTTCCTTCCTTCCTAAAGTGGTTACTTCTGTCCACATTGGACAGACCATCACTTTGCCCACCTTCTTTCCGCCTCCCCATCCTTCCAAAGAAGAAGAGAGGCTCCACCATCTGGATCCAAAACGTGCGCTTTCATATTACTTGGCTCGCACAAAGCAATTCCGTGTGGATGACCAGCTCTTTGTTGGCTATGTGGGCGCCAAAAAAGGTCTGGCCGTGCACAAACGGACCATTTCTAGATGGGTCATTTTGTGCATCAAAGCTTGCTATTCCTTGGAAAATAAGGAGCCTCCAGTGGAGTTACGCACCCATTCTACCAGGGCGACGGCAGCTACCACTGCTTTGGGACATGGGGTTCCCCTTAATGACATCTGTCAGGCAGCTACGTGGGCATCGCTGCACACGTTCACAAAACACTACTGCCTGGACAGCCAAGTCCGGAGAGACGACTTCTTTGGCCGTTCTGTTCTCCAGGACTTTCTGGTGTGTACTTGGTTCGCAGACCCACATCCGGGGTTGGTATTGCTGGGGTATCTATTCTAAGGTAAGGAATCTATAACTGTTTCTTTCAGATGAACAAGTTGCTTACCTTCGGTAACGATATATCTGTAAGAGACACAGATTAGTTATAGATTCCTTACCGCCCCACCCATCCTCCCCGTTCTGTGAACTGATTTCTAGGGTTAAGGACTTCCTTTCAGGGCCCTAGTTTTGTGCACCAGTGGTCAGTGTCTTGCATGGCTCTGCGCTTCTGGCGTGGAAAGTCGTGTACAGAACTGACGTCAGCGCGCGAGGGCGGCGTCTAAGTAGCTAACGCGACGTCATCCCGGCGACCACAAAGCCAACGACGAACACGGAGCCGACTGACGCCACCTTTCGACGCGCAGGGGTACTGTTGACGAAAAAACTTTCTGGATCCAGTCTGACGCCTGGGGGTAATTCTAAGGTAAGGAGTCTATAACTAATCTGTCTCTTACAGATATATCGTTACCGAAGGTAAGTAACTTGTTCGTTACATCTATTGCATTGCCAAGGTCCATCCCCAGGATGAGGTAATTTCTCATTACACGTGGTCCTAACATAGTGGCTTCCTCTCTCCAAGAGCTCAGACCCAGGGTAAGAAAGAAGGGACATGCTTTACCTACAAAAAAAGATGCAGCCTTTCTGGCGGCTGGCGGCATCCAGGTGCGGACGGGCACAGACGGGCTTGCCTTAGGCGTGCCTGCTGCATGCGTCCTTGTCGGGCCTGGTTTAATTCGACCGGACGGAGCCCAGGAAAGAGTTGTGAAAACTACTAGGACGTCAACCACTCAGGATGGCGGCCATGGACGTCACAGCCGTTTTCTACCGAGGCTGACTCTCTCAACTCAACCAGCACCCAAAAAAGCCATGGCAGATCGGACAGCAGCCTCAATACTACGAAAGTATGCATAGCTTCAGTTTGAAGATGCTGTCGTATTTCATAGAATCGGATGGGGGTCGGAGGTAGGGAACTGTAGGGAGGGTAGTTCTGTATATAATTATCAGTTCTTTTGCGGTTAGATTGTACTTTGTACCCATTTTGGACTCTGAGCACTATTTACTGTCACTATGACTAGACTAGATGTAATTTGACTGAACTGTAAAGGGAACACGGTTGCTTTCGAACCTATGATGATGCATATGATGCTGTAACACTGTAATTTGTTATGGTTTATGCAATTTTAATAAAAAGCAACTGGAAAAATGTGGGGAACTGGAATTACTTGGTCCTCTGCCTTGCAGAAAGTCTTCTACAGAATGCCTTACAGAAAGTCCTCTGTTATGGAAAGACACCTTCAGAACATTGACAATATGACCCCATACTCAATAAAGTGAACTCAGAAAACTTCAGCCTCCAGTTTCAATATTCCTTGAATTTTTACAACAATGAAAAATAAATACAGCTCGAAGATCATCAGAGCTAATAACTGTCCCTTGCACAATATTCAAAATCTATTCCCCGTCCATAATGCTAAGCTTTTCACACTCCATTGCCTACGTGTCATAGCAGTTTTGCAAATTATGCTCACATTTTGATTATAGTAAATAACTTAAATCTTAAGCAATAGAACCATAACTACATAACTAAAGCGTTGTCCAAGATGGCGGACGGCTGAGATGCTCCTCACTGTCTCTCCGTGCCACCACCATCGTAGCACTATCATTCAGCCTTCCATCCCATATCCAGACGATACCGCTGGGACTCCCTGACGTCCAGACATCGCAGGGTATGTGACACTCCCGTGGGGCGGACCGGACCGGCAACTGGAGAGATTACCACCGGCGTCTAGACCATGCCTTACTGGGCCCGGCAGACCTGCGCAGAGGCTAGGCCGAAGGGGACCAGCGATCGGAGGAGCCCAGCTGGGCTCTGGGGAGAGAGGCGGCTGGAGACAGACGCGGTAGGATGAGGTCCAGTGTCGCTCCCCAGACAGACGTGAAGTGGTACTGAAGGGGCCCCGGCAGCTGGACCTGGCTGAGTGGAGGCCCTCCCCCTGGAGTGAACACAAAGCTGAAGCGGGTGGTCTGAGGGAGCCGCCCGACCCCGGAGCTGCCGGCAAGGGGAGGAGAGCGCCCGCCTGGGCAACATGAGCGGGGGAGGCCGTCATGGTGAACGGCGTTGGCCGAACAGTGGGCCCCCCTGGTGTGAAGAACAACACTGAAGTGGAGGGCCGGGGAGGCTGACCCGGTCCCAGACCTGTAAGCAAGGTGAGAGGAGCAAGCTGGGCGTGGGGGGCGTAATTGGATCCGGTCCCCCCCACCCCCAAAGTCTGCCTGGGAGCCGCGGGGACCAGGCTTGAGCCTGATGATCACCAGAGCTGTATCGCTCAACCAGTGCGACTGCCCCAGGACTCATACCTATTGCCTGCTGACCCTGAGGCCTGCACAGTGGCTCTAATGAGAGAGCGGATACAGGTGCAGTTACCGTGAGTCGGCCCTCAGTGAAAGAGCTCGTGGGCCAGCCAGAATGTGTGCCCTTGCCAGGGGGGAGAGAGCGTTTCTCCCCCACCCCCCCCACCCCTTGTGAGCAGTGTTTGGGCCCTTCAAATCATTGCGAGGCCTGTAGGGCCTACTGGACCAAGCTTGATTGAACACATAAGCAGCGACTCCCACAACTTAAATGTCACCTGCGTCTGCCGCAAGACCGGATCTCAATGCGGTGTGCCGAAGCCGGCCGGCACAATGGCAATGAACCTGAAAAAAGAAGGATCGCTCCCTCAGATGTTTGGGAAACCAGGGTGAGCAGTCACAGAAGAGAAGCTATTCGGTACCGGTGGAGAACACAAGGTGGATAGGGTCCCGTCACGAAGTCCTTCCTGGAATCTCTCTTCGCCTCACTCAGAGGGGATCTTCAAACCATGAAAATGGAACTGGCAGCGGACTTGCGAGAGGCCCGCCGAGACCTGGAAGAAGTGGGAGACTGGGTAGCCGCAATAGGAGATCGAGAAACGTCCAGGAAAGAGGAGATGTAGTGGCTCCAACAGGAGGTCCTCGGCCTCAAAGAGCAACACCTAGATCTCCAGGCACATAATGAAGATTTGGAAACCAGCTCCCAGAGGAATAATATCTGCATACTAAGAGTACCGATGAAGGCGGAGGGGGATGAGCCTTCGAAGCTATGTTACAGAACTCTTTCACCATATTCTAGGATCCTCAGACGAGACAACCATACAGCTCAACCGCATCCAAAGGGTGGGGACGCCCAGGTCCGAAAAGAATCCGCCCGCTGACATAATGGTGTGTGTTCACGATTTTCAAATAAAAGATTTCCTAAAGAAAGCACAAGAGGCTCACCCGCTTTAGTTCCAAGGACACTCGCCGGTTCTCATCCAGGACCTTGACCGGATCACCCTGCAAAAACGTGAAGACTTCCGCCCAGTCACGGATCATTTGCGTAAAGCAGCCATATCTTATTAATGGGGTCACCCTTTTCGGATCATATTTCACTTTGAGGGAGTGCTGAACCAAATGAGGTCCCTCAGCGAAGCCTGCACCTTGCTGCACATCGAGCATTCGGAACCCCAGGGACAGGCCCACCCCCCTGATCGTAGAAGACAAAAGAAATCTGGATGGAAGCGAGTCAAGGGAACCTTCAACAGCGCAAAACCAGACCCAGATACTATGTATCTGGGAGAGGTGTGGCGCCGCGGCCAGGGCGACGGACGCTGGGGATCACGGTTCGATCCCTGGCTCCGGCAGCAGGGGTCTGCCCAGCACCCTGCGACTCTGGGCAATAGCTCGCTTAATCTTCCCAACAGCCCCCAGCGCCGAGATACCCCTTCGGGGGTGATACGTGCGCTATACAAGTACTGGATTTACATTTTTACTATGTCTAAAGAGCGACAATCAGTACTCATGGCACTCTCAGGGGAATCAACCCTCTCTGAAAATTAGTGAATCGAATGGGGATTGTTCGAAATAATGAACAGTCATGGGGTTGTCGAAGGTCAATGAAGCGGCACTGAGGGGACCGGGACACCGCAAGGCTATTCCCTTGATGACCTGCCCTGCCTGTACTTGCGAACCTTCGGAGTCCCCCCTGGACGTACATGGAAGCCGTAGCTGGACAATGCACCCCAATAATCTTGTTACCCTGACGAACGTTGGTCAATCAATGTTGTTTTGTATGTTTTTTTACTTGTTCTTACTGGGGTTCTTTTTATCTTCTTATTATTCTTACTCCTCCGCACCCTCGTTACTACCTAAGGCCTTGCAGCAATACCCTGAAAGGGCTATTCACCCTCGCACATAAATACCCTATCCATGCGACACTCTGGGAGGGGAAGTACTCTAGCATCTCATTCTTCTGCTACATGTTACAAAACTTGCGGTGCTGTCCTTCCTAGAGCAGTCTCAAGGTAACATTTGTTTGTTACAAGAGACGCACTTGCTTGATAAAGACATCCCTCACATGCGCTGGTTCCCCCGAAAGTACTGGTCCTCTGGACCGGCGAAGAAAAATGGAGTAGCTATTCTCCTCGCCCAGAAGTTCCATGGCAAGCTTATATCTACGTTTATGGAAATTAAAGGGAGAATATTGGTACTCAGACTGCAATAGGGCTCCCACACCTTCATATTGGCCAACATATATGCACCCAATGAAAGGCAAGAACCCTTTATCACTAATGCTCTGGCGACGATACTCCCCTCTTTTGATTCGGCACTTCTAATAGGGGGTGACTTGAACCTGGTCATGAACCCTGACATGGACCACTCTAACCAAACGATCCCCCTAAGCTGGGACCTTTACTTCTAATGGCCTCAGATGGCTTACCGATGGTGCTCTGTGCGACATCTGGCGACGCCTCCACCCCTCCACAAAAGACTACATATTTTATTCAGCAACCCACAAGTCATACGCATGAATCAACCATTTCCTCACATCCACTGCCCTCGCAGCCTGCGTCAGAGAGACGAGCATAGAACCCAGATCCTTGTCAGATCCTGCACCAATAGCTGTAACGATACGGATGAACATTGAGCAACCCCGGTCCTCGCGTTGGTGACTCCGGGGCGCTTTGCTTCAATCCGCAGGGACGGTAGCGATCATATGCATGGTTGTAAAAGATTACCTCCACCATAACGACAGCAAAAAGACCCGACTTTCCTCGATATGGGAATTGCTCAAACTTGTACTTAGGGGTGAACTGATTGCTATAGCGGCGGCCGTAAATGGGCTACGTCGGGAAAAGAGGCAGCAGTTGGAGCGAGCGGTTTCTGAACTAGAATAGATTCATAAGCGCACAGGGTCCCCAAGAGCCTGGAGAGACCTTGAGAAACAGAGGCTTCTCTTAAAGTGCATTGACTTGGAGCGGGCGGAATACGCCCTCTTAAGGCTTGGACATAAATTCTATTTGAGCGGAGACCGTTGCGGCCGTATGCTGGCCTATAGACTACGCGGTAAGACATTGTCTGGGGCTGCAGGCTCCCTTCGCGCTCTCATTGGTACGGGAGTCCACACAGACCCAGAGATAGCTGAGGCTATCTCATTGCTCAACACGGATGCCAAACTATTCGCAGGCATTTTAGCCGCGTGACTAAATCCTATTATGCCGAGCCTGATAGACCCCGACCAATCAGGCTTCATCCCAGCACGTCAGTGCGGGTACAACACGAAACTCCTCCTCCACCACCACCTCACGGACCTAATCCAGAGGTGCCGCCGGAAGGCCATCTTCCTTTCCATTGACGCAGAAAAGGTGTTTGAGTTAATTGGCCCTACTTACTAGCCACTCTGTCGATTCGGATTTGGGGACAAATTTATAGCCTGGATTTGTTGTGTGTGTGTGTATATATAGCTTCCCGAAGGCCTCGGTTCGAGTCATCGGGATCTCTTCCTCCATGTTTCCAATTGCGCGGTGAATCTGTCAGGGCTGTCCCCTAACTCTGCTCTTATTTGCACTATACATGGAACCCATGGCACAAAGAGTTAGGGACAACCCAGAGTCTCCGGGATCCGCCTAGGGGCTGACACTCCTACAATCAGGATATATGCGGATGGTATCATTCTGTCCCTGGCAGACACTTCAACCTCACCCCCTCCCTCCCCCCCCCCTGGCCTCTACACAGGCGAAGACACTGACAGCCAACTATGGCCCCTTACTCACACAGACCAATAAAATGCTCTCTACTGCGAGCCGATCAGGACGATTGTGGACTGGCTGCAATACTCCCGCACATTCTATATGTATTCCAGACTATAGCACTAACTCCTCCGCCGGCGTTCCTCTGCAACCTAAAACTCGCCATCAACTGGTTCATCTGGAATAGCAGGAAATCGTGCCTCCACCAGCAACAACTTACCTGGGCCAAAACAGAGGGAGGCCTAGCACTCCCCCCTGATTCGTGCTACTTTCAGGCCGCCCAGCTACGCTATGTCGAAGTGGAACCGGCCACTCTCAGAAAAGCACTGGTCCTTTATGGACCAGACAATCGCTGACGCCAACATATGGAGGGAGATCTGGCTCCCTCGCAAGCCTGGGGCCTTGGGACTATACTCTTCTCCGGTGACGGCCACGACCATGAAAATTTGGGACGCAACCGCTCTCCTATATAAACTAACGATGTTCATCTCCCTGATGTCGCCGATCCCTGTAATCCTGACTTCCCTCTGGGGAGAGTTTCAGTGGTCTTCCAGCGCTGGCAAGATCAGGGCTGTAAACGGGTGGGCTCACTGTACAACACCAGGGGATCATACCTTTTGAGTAATTACGGCAAGATTACGCATTGCAGGAGACAGATCGGTTTCATTACGCGCAGATAAGACATGGGGTGACCTCCCCGGTGTATGAACTTGCTGTTTCACGCCCCCTATCTCGCTTTGAAAAATGGCTAATATGCAAGGACTGGGACACGCATCTAATTTCTGAACTCTATGCTCTTCTCTCTGACGAGGCCACCACTTCCAAAACCAAGGGGCAGCTCTGCTGGGAGGAGAAATTGGGACGCCCCCTTTCTAGCAAAGAGTGGCACAATATATATTACAGGGCACATCACACAGCGCATGACATGTCCAGCACAGAGGCAGCATTCAAAGTTGCCTCCTATTGGTACCTCACCCCTGCAAGACTCCATAGCTGGAATAAGGAACGCACTGAAATGTGCTGGCAGGGCTGTGGGCAAACAGGCTCTCTCCTCCACCTACTGTGGCACTGCCCCAAGCTGAACAGATATTGGGACATGGTCTTAACTGATCTAGATCAGGTGTTTGACACGTCCATACCCTGCTTCCCCGGGTCCACAATCCTGGGCTTACCCAACCCCCTGACTTTCCCACTGCAATCACTTCGAGGCAGACAAATGGCGTTGGCCCTGAATGCCGCCCGATAGGTACTACTAGCGCGATGGGGCACGGAGGAGATCACAGACCATGTTTCGTTGCTTCATAGACTCTGGGTGACGCTAGCAATGGAACGCATGTCCATGATGGCGGATAACCGAGCAGCCCGATACGCACATCTGTGGGCCCCATTCATGAAACTCCTGTCAGCGGTGTTCTGGAAAGTAACCTGCCCGAAATATCCGCAAATCTTGTGGCTACACCTCTGGGATACTGCCCAGAGGCCCTAAACTGTCTTCTAAGTGGCACGAGACTCACAGCTTGGGTATGGAGGAGTGTGGTGTAGGAGGGGAGATGATTCAGGGGGTTACGTTTCTGATGTTTCTACCCGGGGTTTCTTTCCTTTTCTCTTTCTTTTTCACTGCTCTTATTCTGATTGTATTTCTCTAAAACCACACGTTTCAGCCCGCCCATGGGTTGTAGGCTAGCAGCTGTGTACCACTTGATATATGTTGAACGCTGCTGGCCTTGGCTTGTACGCAGATAGCTGTGTTGATGCCCAGTGGAATTCAATAAAAATTATTTTTTCATAAAATGAACATAGCAAGCCCATCTGTCCTAGTCTTTCGCAGTCACATCAAAAACGTACTCCTGAGTGTATGACACTGCTTTGCACCCAGTGAGAACATAACCACCAAATCCCTTAATTAATAATACGAAATATCTAGTTCCTGCAACCCAGCACTTTCTTAAACAATCTCTAAAATGGAAACGTAAAAATCCCACAAGCCATTAAAATGTGTATACTTAAATTACAAACTTTGAACATCATCCTTCCATATACATAATCCCTGAAAAATAAAACCCTTAAGCGTTGCTTTTCCAACTAGAGCACGGGCCCAACACCACCCCAGCAGCTCAGAAGGCGCTGTTCTTGCCTCTTGGACATTGGTAAGTTGACACAGAAGACCTTATGTTGCCTCTTGGAAGATGAAGCTATGCAAACCAGGTAACTATCAATTGGTCTACCGCCAGGCGTTGCGTGAAGTCCCTCTGAGATCTCCATCATAGACTATGTGGTCTAACATATCGCCCCCCCAAAAAAAAGCCTCCTCCCAAAATAATCGTCCTATGCAACTTTTTTTTGCATAATTACGCTGATGAGACCAGGGCTTAAGTTAGGAAAAGTGGTTCACTGCACTTTGATACCACTTATTGAGTTTCTGAATGATCGTTTGATTAAAAAAAACATGAGCTGAAAGCATTTGTCATCTTGTTATTTATGGAACATCTTGCTACCCATGGCTACCCAAGGGATAGAGAACATATCCTCTTCTGGGCTTAAAATAAGCCAGTTTTTAGCACTTGTCTGAAGGGGACATGAATGAAATTGGGTTACTGTTTGAGGGGGTGAAACAATACTTAAGCAGCAACCACAATTCTTGTCGGGATGAAACACAAGCAGACCGCAAATTGTGGATTTAACCCTCTGGTAGCTTGGCACAAAAGCAGTCGGGTTTAACTTAACGTGTAAAGTATTTATGCAGCACACAGACAGACGTAAAGTTAAAACAGGTCCAGAGTTGTACTGAAGAATTGGGTCTGCAGGCCCAATATTCATACTTGGTGCCAGCTTTAAAGTAGAAGGAGGTTCCGGAGGGTTCCACCCCCCCCAAAGGTGTTAGGAATTTCCTGTTTTCCTGCCCCCACCTTGTCTGGAGGCACAAAAGACTAGTGTGAAACCATTTGTGAGTGTGCTGAGGCAGATCCTTTGTGATGTGCAAGTGTGGTAGGTGACAGTTCCTAGCCCTATCCAGTCCGAGATGGCCCCTTCTGCCAACACCTATTCCCTCTTTGTCTCACAGTTTGAGAGCAATACACAAAGACCAGTTAAACCTAGTCATGTGACCCAGGATACTGACTGTAGGCACCAAATAGTTGAGACAAGAAAATGGCAACTATCTAAAAGTAAACACAACAAGATGATGAATGGAGTGCTGAAACTTTTCAACCACTCACCCCTAGTAAATAGATCTGGGTTTAATCCATCGTTCTTTTGCTCACTATGCCGCCCCAGTTTGGACCCAGCCATATGCAAATTAGTCTTGACCCTGCTCCCCGGGCGAGCAGTCCAGTTCAAACTGCCAGACCAGGTCCGCCCTGGACCAGAAAACAAGCATCCTGGGACTGGTTTTGGGGTATCACCCCTCATCAGCCAGGCTACCAATGGGAGAGGTAGACCTTGCAGTCATTTTATTAGTTTTTAATTACCAGGACATGCAAAACTTAACAGTACGTGTCCAACTGTTTACATCCTCTGGACCCTATCCTCTGGGCTGTGTAGGGACTACCCTAGGGATGACCTATTTGTATTAAAAAAGGAATGTTTAGGCCTGGCAAAAGGATTATTTTTCCAAGTCAAAATGGCAATTTAAAACTGCACACCCAGGCTGCAATGGCAGGCCTGAGACATGTTTAAAAGGCTACTTGTGTAGGTGGCACAGTTAGTGCTGCAGGCACACTAGAAGCATTTAATTTACAGGCCCCGTGTACATGTAGTACCACTGTACTAGGGGCTCTAAGTAAATTAAATGTGCCCGTTGGGCGTAAGCCAATGGTTTAGGAAGTGACCACATGCACTTTAGCACTGGTTATCAGTGGGAAAGTGCACAGAGTTATAAGGCCAACAAAAATGTGATCAGCAAAAATTGAGCAGTAAGGCAAAAGGTTTGGGGGGAGGGAGACCACCCTAAGGCTGACGGGTCTAACACAGCAGGCTTGGACACAGACTAACTTCATCCAGGAGTTCATTCCACATAGTAATAGCTCTTTGAATGGCATTCCTGCCCACATTAATATTTTTCTCTTGATCTCTCAAGTTGTAGCTTGTCACTAGATCTTTGGTCTTTCACTCGATTATAGATTTCAGCTCCAGATTTCAGGTAGCCAGGGACCGATCCATGGACTATTTTAGTTGCCATGGCAAGTGACTTAAAACAAATGATGTCTTGCACAGCTGTCTGCGAGCATAGACCGCATGGCCGTTGTGAGGGATTTATTTGACTACTCTGACTGCAGCGTTTCGTAAGGCTTGCAGGTTTTTGATGATAGATTTTGATGTCCTTGCATATAAAGCCTCGCAATCAAGGTAAGCTCAATTTAGTAATGGGCCTTGTGATAGTAGCTCTGTGATGTTCACCCAGAAGTGGTGATTATAAATTTCAGGAGTTCGCTGAAGGTACTACAGAGTTGATTTGATTATCTAGGTATGTCCTCTTAAACCAGATGCCAAGAGTTGAAACTATCGCAGGTCTCCTGTTTACATTTTCTGTTCTGGGCAGAACCCACAACAAGGAAGTATGTTTTCCTCCTTTAGGCTCAGGAATATAGCATTGAGGCAATGCTGAAAGATTCCAGTACAGTGAGCTTAAATGTCTCTGCATGGGCATTGCTCCAAGGCCAATAAAATCGGTGCTGAATGAGTTTCTACAACGCCACACAAGTAAAGACTACATCGTGGCGTGGAAACATGCCCACCTGACTGTGACATTTTCTGAAATGAAATGGATGGAGCTGGACGGGTATACCTTTATACTCGTCAACCTTCGTGAAACTTTTGTTTCAATTCTAGGACAGAATCACACCCAGGTTAGAAGCTGTTTCTTAGGTTCATCACTGAATTTAGGAGACATCAGGATTTTTCAGCTGCTGTGTTTGGAGAGTAGCACATCTTCTTTTTATAGCTCTTTGCTTCGTTGTGCATCTTTTATACTACACTGTGCCGTAGGTTCCTCCTTTGACAATCTTGTTTTGGGGGGGGGCACAAGTGCTATAAAACTGGACCCAAGTAAAACGAAGGGCAGCAGATTTCAACTTGGTAGATATTTTTCATTTAAATAGCCAGATAGTCATTCACATGTTAACCTCCTTGACAGTACACATAGTCCAGGGTTACCTTGTATTTACCTCCGAGAGCAGCATGGCATATCTCAATGGAGAGTTTCCTATTGGGACGTTTTATGTGTTTTTGCAAAATATTAATAGCACCTGTCTTGCTATTTTTGTAACGCAAAGGTTCATAAAGTCTGGATATACTGCAGGCGTCCAGTGGCATGTTAGAAAATGATTAGCTTATATAGAAGTTGTAGCATGCTCTTTTTCAGAGAGCACTTTTACTTCCCCCTGAAAGAAGGATGCCTTGCCCCTTGAAACAGGGTGCTTCCACTTTTAAACACATGGCCAACGGCAAAAGTTAACGCCGACCTTTATTTCTGTGCCTTTGTGGTGGATTGCTCTAGCAGGGCAACCAACGCCTGCTTCCTGTTGAGGTCTGTTTTCCCTGGGTCAGAATAACGTTTTAGATTTCAAGTGAAGGCACTTCTAACAAGCATTTGCAATGCAATAGGTATCGCATTTACGAGACTTTGAGCTATTGGCACTGTAAATGTCAATAGCTTAAATTCTCGAAAATGCAAGACCTATTGAATTGCAAATATTTGTTTCCAAGCGCACCATGCCACGCTTGCACTTCATTGAGGCCACGCCCCTTGCTTTAGACGAGCCGCGTGTTTGTATCTGCTGTCATCTACACAAGTTATTCTATACAGCATAGTTCAGTGGCTTGAGCAGTTGCTGCAGAGGAGTGCGCTGGAAAAAGGCAGGGCTGCCTGAGCCCTTATTCCTTATAATGTTGATAAGAGTTGACATAGTAATCAATGCAAGTAGACAGTTTAGCATCAACTGTTACTCGATTGTTGTGACACACACACCTCTGGCATTGCACCTCCTTCATGCCACTACTGAGGTTCACAGACGGCTCCCTCGATGCACCTCAGTCCTGACCCGAAGCCACCTACTGTGCATCAGTGGTACCCACCGGACAGCTCCTGGCCTTCAGAACCTATTATATTCCAGAACTGGAGATCATGCTGAGCTCTGTCAATGCGCCTCACTTCTGACCAGACGCAGCCTCTGCTGCTCAAGAAATGGCGGCCACAGACAGCTCTGTCAATACGCCTCACTTCTGACCAGAAGCACCCTCTGCTGCTCAAGAAATGGCGCCCAAAGAAAGCTCGGTCAGTGCGCCTCACTTCTGACCAGAAGCACCCTCTGCTGCTCAAGAAATGGCGCCCAAAGAAAGCTCTGTCAGTGCGCCTCACTTCTGACTAGAAGCACCCTCTGCTGCTCAAGACATGGCGCCCACAGACAGCTCTGGCGATGCTCCTCACTTCTGACCAGAAGCACCCTCTGCGGCTCGAGAAATGGCACTCACAAACAGCTCTGCTAATGTGCCTCACTTGAGACCAGAAGCACCCTCTGCTGCTCAAGAAATGGCGCTCATGAACAGCTCTGCTAATGTGCCTCACTTGAGACCAGAAGCACCCTCTGCTGCTCAAGAAATGGCGCTCATGAACAGCTCTGCTAATGTGCCTCACTTGAGACCAGAAGCACCCTCTGCTGTTCAAGAAATGGCGCCCACAGACAGCTCTGTCAGTGCGCCTCACTTCTGACCAGAAGCACCCTCTGCTGTTCAAGTAATGGAGCCCAGACAGCTCTGTCAGTGCGCCTCACGTCTGACCAGAAGCACCCTCTGCTGCTCAAGAAATGGCGAGCGCAGACAACTGTCAATGCGCCTCACTTGAGACCAGAAGCACCCTCTGCTGTAAAAGAAATGGCGCCCACAGACAGCTCTGTCAGTGCGCCTCACTTCTGACCAGAAGCACCCTCTGCTGCTCAAGAAATGGCGCACACAGACCGCTCTGCCAATGTGCCTCACTTCTGACCAGAAGCACCCTCTGCTGTTCAAGAAATGGCGCCCACAGACAGCTATGTCAGTGCGCCTCACTTCTGACCAGAAGCACCCTCTGCTGTTCAAGAAATGGCGCCCACAGACAGCTCTGTCAGTGCACCTCACTTCTGACCAGAAGCACCCTCTGCTGCTCAAGAAATGGCGCACGCAGACAACTCTGTCAGTGCGCCTCACTTGTGACCAGTGTCGGCTGGTGACATTTGAAAGGGGTGAGGCGTTAAAGTTTGGGATGAGTGACCTGTGGCGAGTGAGCATGGTGCTCGAGCCTGACCATCATAAGTGGGGTTTGAGGTTGGGGGGGGGGTTCTCCCCTCAAGAAAATTTTGACAAAATAGTGAGCAAATGGTGCATTTTCAAGCAAATCTGAGAAAACAAGAAGGTTAATATTGCAATTGTGAAAGTTTAGTTATGACATCAATAAATACATTTTGAAAGATAATGATGTAGGTAGCTGCCTATTCAGTATAATCAAATAATCTTTAAGTCACTTTAGGTGAAAATGGATTCCTATGAAGAGGTTCCCTGGCTTTAGTGTTAGCACATAATCAAACTCAATGCTAGGCAGGAGCACCTGGTATTGTTACTCACTATAAAATGAGTGGATTTTGTAATGTGACAATTATGCTGGGGTACAGGGAGTGTGTAAGGAAATACTGTAGGATGTAAACACATTTCTTACTCAATAAAAGGTAAATACCTGCAATTAGATTGTATCAGCGGATCTAAAAATAGAGTGGTCATTTTTGTAATTAACAAGCACAGGATGAGCTGCACAGTGATTTAACACCGAGCCATGTGTTCTGGTGCTCATGTAAAGCACTCCAAATACCTTTGAGTCAAGTTTGTGCTATATAAAACTGCAAAAAAAAGAAAAAAGTGTTACTGCAATATGAAAGCCTAAGGCTTTAGATATATTGCATTAAGTACTAATTAATACATCATGACATGCAACACAGTCACTACCATTCATTCCTGTCCAACAAAAATAACATTTAAAACAAGTTTTTAAAAAGATATTCTATAACATCTTGCAAGTAAGAAGCCACTGCTGCATCTTATAGTGGTAATGTATAAATTAGACAGAATAGATAACAATGTATTGTGTTGCTGTGCAGTGCAGATCAAGCTGCACAGTGCATCTGCGAACTCCCTGGCCTGGTCACAAGGCTGGCATCAAAGGAAGGCTGGGGCCTCCTGGGATATTCCTTTCCGAAAGTTTACAGTACACTCTGAGGCCATGCATGCTTCTTTCCATTGTCAATCTGCTCTGTTACCAGGCCCCTTGTTCATGCCCTGACAAATTCCTCAAATGTATTGCTTGCATTTGGGAGGGGCTGAAAAGGCTGCTTTCCCCAAACCACCAGCCATTTGTCAAGCCATAAACACTGGGCTCAGGACGGGCTGTAAACTACTTTGGACTCTGGAGACTAAATTCCATGCATTTTGGGAGTGAAGCAAACCGACTCAAGGGGCCAGGGCATATGATAGCATTGATGACACACGTGTTCCCATATTAGCAGCACGGTATGGCTTAGGTAATGGCATGGATGGCCTGACCCACCGTTGCTCTGCAATCAGTACGTTAGGCATTGTAATGTAAACACCTCAGGACATCACTATTTTATCTTAAACACAGAATATTAGCGTGAGGGTAACGTGGAACTAAATCATCTTAACTGAGATAGCATGCTAAGCGCGACACTGTGATTGCGAACCCAGGGCGAGGCAAACTAATAACACATGAACACAAAACCACTTATCAGTCAACAATGACCTGAGCCATAGTAAAAAAACAGAATCAACTAGTCAACTAACTGAACTTATTTGCGAGTTATATTACCTTATCTATTTTTTCATACTCGGACTCCACGTGCTGCTGCCTTGTGGCCGGTCCGTACATGCCAGAGGGAGAGAGGTGACGTTTTGCTTCCTGGTGTGCGGCATGAGTGCTGTGACTGACACTGCCTGTGATAGCTCAGTTTATTGCTACAGATTGTAGAGACAGGCTAAGTTATTTAATGTCACAGTGCCATTTAGCATGATTGAACACTGCCATCCATCGCTAACTGTGCCTACCCGCCTCCCTCGATCACCCTTGGCCTATCACTCCCTAGGCCGACTCACTGCAATGCTGTGGCGGTGGTAATTACAAAGCGCACGAAGTCTCTTCGACAAAGATTAAAAGATCAGCGTGCTAACGGCAGAAATAACCAAGGCCAATCACTGCATGGCTTTCTAACAAAGCCTAGCCATACAGTGTTTGCCATTGCCAACTACTCTTCAACGTTCAACCAGTCTGTCCGGACGTAATTCATTAATTTATTGGAATTAATTTAACCTCTTACTTTTTTTGTGCACACTGCGTCTCCGACTCCAAGTGCTGCTGACTTCAGGCCAGGCCCAGGTTTGCGATGCACGAGAGGTGACGACTCTGAAGCGGAGGTCAGAAAGAAATGGCCCTGCTCCTAAGAGTAGAGTACAGAGACGCTTGCACCACCCCTCAGATCTGCTTGGCCTCCCCCTGCGGAATCCTCTGTCCCAGTTTAAAAGAGCATGTAAACCGCAATTTCTTGTTTTGGAAAACACTCCCACGAGTCAAACGTACCCCACCCTCACATGCTGCTGTGCTGCAACCTCCACTACCGACCAGCATCAAACCTGCCTCAACTGTCACTGTAATGTAAATATGTGCATTTTTGTAAAATTCCTTTCAATTATATTTTAGCATATTCTGCACTTTGCATGTATCGACCATTAAACACAATAATATCTCACCCTCGTACGTTGTTCTCATACAATAATAACATGCTTTTATTTAGCGCTCAATGCCACAGACAGTTGCCGTTTCTAAGCGCTGCAATTGCAAATAGGTGTCCCGTCCCGCTTATTTGCTATGTTCAGCGTTTTTCTTAGAAAAGCTACTAAATCTTTAATAAATACAAAACACATGGTATACCGGAACCACCGAGACGTCAGTGCGTGTTATAAATAAATCCACACAAAATACAATGAACCATTGAGTTAGTTAGTAAGTGAATTAATTTCAACATTTTTTGTGAGAAAGAGCACGTTAGGGTGCCCTGCAGCAGCGGCCGGCATGCTCGCGGGAGGGAGGGGGGGGGTCGTGGGTGGGGAGTCGCGGGTGGGGAATAAAAAAAGAACAAGCGCGTAATAGACACCAATAGGCCATGGGCGGAGCAATGCGCCCGCCTTTGGCCAATTGCGTGCAGTCTTTTATACAAAGACGCACGAAAAGGCCAATGGGGGAGTACAAAAGGAATCGCACACGCACGAGCGTGTGCGATTCCTAGGTCAGTGCTGAATCCCCGTTTTTCACCTACTAAATGTCTCGCGCTGCGCGAGCACTGCTACGCAGTGCAACGCTAGGCGCGAGACCTAAAAAGCACTTTCAACGAACCTATTTAGACACCTACGCTCAAGTTTATTTTCCTGGCCATTGTTTACAGTGAATCTTTCTTATCTGAAGTATACCTAGTGATTACGGTGCTGACGTTGCGCTGAAATGAATTCTGAAATGTCAGTTGTGTGGTAGTCGGCAACTTTCAAGGACCTTCTTGCTGCAGGAAATGTCTATGGGCCTGTTCAAAAGTGGGGGAAATGATTAGTGCTCTTGTTGTGAGTAGTGTATCCAGAAGATGTGTGTCTTGCCCTAGATCAGGGTTCTCCAAAGTCTGTTCTGGAGGGCCGGATCCATGCCATCTTTTAGCATATACCCATTTAGGTACATGTAGTTATCTTAAAAATCTGGCATGGATCCAGCCCTCGAGGACCGACTTTGGAGAACCCTGCCCCTGATGCGAGACTTATGATGTTCGGTATGGGAAGACCCATTGCGGAGGGGATGTTCTCCCTTAATGATTAGGGAAACTACTGAACTTGGATACATTTAAATATTCAAAGTTTAACTGTCTGTACACAGAAGCCTCCGAATGGGTGCTTGTGCAATGCGGTCTTTGGGTCCCAGTAGAATTATAAGTCTTGCTACAGTGATAGGAGCACACTGAACTCTTAAGTTTTCAGTGTGACGGAGCTGGTACAATATCATGGGGGGGGGGCTCCAACTTTTCTATAATGAGAGCTACTTCTGCTCACAGAAAATCCTGTTGAGCTAATACCAAATTTAATGACTTTAAAGTACTGAACACATTTGTTCTCATTAAACTAGTGAACACCTCAAGAAAGCTCACCCGTAGTGACCACCCAAGCGTTTCAGGCAACCAACAGCTTAAAACGTGTTTTTTTTTGTTGTTGTTTTTTTTGTGTTGCAAATGCAATTTTTTATTTTCATCAAACTATACGTTTCTGAAAATGCACCTATTTTTCTATTAATACTACTTTCCATTGTGGGTAATCAAACTCCGTTTTCTAGATGAAAGACGTTTTCTGAAAAAATATCCGCTTTCATTTTTTTGGAGGTACACAGTCGCTAAAGATCTGCTTGTCATTGTGAAGTATGCACTTATATAATATTCTCACATGGACGGATTCTGCTTTGAATGGCCACTTACTACAGTCATGACCATGAATGCTCACCATAACATCACAGATGCCTATAGAATGCTTACAACACCCACCATTATACCATGGCCACCTTTGTGCCAAGTCTGGACAACATAACCAGGATGCCCACACTGTCAGTCATGCCATTATGCAAGAGATGAACACCATTTTATAACAGATGGCTAAAATTAGGCCAGTCATGCTCTTAATATGCATAACTGGAATTGATATCTTCCAGTATGCCACAACTAGACCAAGAAGGCCCAAAATATATAAAGTATGACTATTATCCTGTTACCATTTCTATTTCATGAATGGATATAGTTGTGCTAGAGAAGAACCACTTTTGATGGTGAACAGCATATACGTTTAGTGATCATTAGCACCAGGCATGACTTCCAGGGATTGATGCTCTTTCTTAGTGAGGGACACATTAGACAAACACACACACAAATATGCACACATGTATCCACACAGAGACACACCCGAGGCTCTTAGTTGTCTCCGCTCTGGATCCAGACGCTGCTCTTCTCAACTCCTGAGCTGATCTTGCACCCATCTTCACTTTGCCTCCTCCGGTCCCACACTTTGAGTCCACAGCAGTTACTGGTCCAGTTTCTGCTGGCACTCTTATTTCCTTGCCCATAGATCACAGACCTAGAGTGACTGATAGAATAGGGCTTAGAAAATTGCCAATCTCCTTATGACTTTTCTAGACCTAGAATTAAAGTGGAAACAGATGGTTATGTGCCAGACCCTCTGGGGTGACTGTGTGTGTTCGAATGTTATAATGAGTCCCTACCATTGTTTTGGCTCGCTGACACTCTCTGGGTCTTTAGATGAGCAGTGCTGCCTTATTTAGTAAGCACTTGTCTTCTGAATGAAGTACTTGGTTTTGCTTCACAGCTTTTTTTTAATTTTTTTTAGAGTTTTATATAGCGTGAACTAGACCCGAAGATATCGAGCGCTGTACATGGGCACCAGTTTCGTTACACAAGAACACATTAATTTTTTTTGTTAGGCACAGGAAGATTAAGTGATATGCCCAGAATCACAGGATGATGAGCGTCGTTGCCGAGACTCGAACCCGGTTCCCCAGCTTCGAGGGCGAACGCTCTAGCCGTAAGGCTACATCCTCTCCCACCTCTGAGAGCGACTTCTAGGGAGCTGGTGAGCTGCTTTTTGGAGAACTCTAGATAAAGTACATTCACAAAATTGAGGTGCCATGGTTGCTTGGATGCGTTTTGGGTATGATGAAAGGAAAAATACACCTCAGTGTTGTGAGGTGGAAAAATAACACTGATTTCCAAAGACTGAGTTAAATGTGCATGAAGTACAGTGCCAAGGTTTTCCCTATCCCAGAAGATATGGAAGGGAGACTAACTTTTGACCATCTAAGATAGAAAGCACAATCAGAGTCTCAACTTTTATCTGGCATAGCTTTGGGTTGCAAAGAATTGAACTTTTGATATTTTAGGGTGATTTGAGTGCCATCAGCATAATTTAAGCAGGTCACATCAAAGGAGAGGTTTAACAAGGTTAACTGGAAAGGTTAAATGTTGAACAGGCTAGATGAACCCCCAAGAAGGGTCTGGTTGGCAAAAACAAACAAGTTAGGCAGGCTAATTGATAGGCTCCCAGCTGATGCAGCCTGTCTAGTAGAATGGAGTGGTTCAGTGTCCAAGGCAGCAGAGAGGCTGTCTTCAGTGTGAAAGACACAGTTTGGGTTGGACTGTCTGTTATTTGGCTTACATTTTGCGGTCAGAACAAATTGAGGTCTGGACTTTTTCCACATCTCAGACTTGACAAAGACCATCTTTCACACGACATTATGCTTTTAACATAATTTGGGAGTTTTGCTATGAAGAGTTCGTCCAATATGGTTCCATAGTTAATGGCCTGTGAAGAAAGTAGGAAGCTTTACATGTGCAGAGGCTTTATCTATGCTTTTTTTAATGTGGCCGAAAGGACCCTGATTCACACTGCCCAGTTAGTTTCTTTAGTGAGCCTTATAGCCAGCAGCGTGGACAAAAAGTCTTGTGAGGAAGGGAGCGGGTACGTGCCTGCCTGGTTCAGGCCACTAGTTGTTTGAAACAGGAGAGTGGAAAAAAGCATCCAGGCAGAGGTAATTAGTTGACAAAAGAAGAGTGGTGGTGGTGGTGGTGGTAATAGGTGAGGTGACTGGAAGGATAAGTAGCTTGGCCAAGATATTGATGTCCAAGAAAAATAATGTAATGGCAGTGGTCAGAAAGGGACTTTCAGAACTTTGAGGATTCCCAAGGTAATGGCATATGCTGAAGGGTTATTACATAATTAGATTTGTTTGTAGTGTTCCTCAGTCTAGTAGTTCTTCTCATTCCTCTTTAAATAACCTGATTTTTTTTTTACTTGGATACTGATGTTTTAACACTATTACAGCATCCATCTGCATCATGGAGGTGGCCATCACCGCTTGCACTCCAGACAATGGCGGATGATTTTAAGGATAGTAACCAGACTAATGTGACCTTCTTTTTCTCAGTATGAATAAAGGCTTGGGCAGGGAGTCCAGGAGTTGGCAAGTCCACGCTCTTCATGCTCCCCAAGATATGGGCAAACCTAGAAGAGTGTAGTGGTGGTGGATGAAAGTGCAGCTGCGGTTATCCTGAGGACTATATGCTGTCCTATCTGAAAAAGGTGTATGCGGGGAACTGTTTGAAGTCCGTAGCTGTATTACAGGGTTAATGATCATGGATGTCGGACTTTCATTACCGCATGTCTTCTTGGTGTTGGCGATTAGGGGCGACCTCGCTGCTTTACACCTTCGCCCCCTTCATTTTAATCTGGCTTGCCATTTTCTACCTTTGCCAACTTTCTATTGTATTTGCCTCCACTCCCACACTGCTATTCTCATATGCCCCACCTTCAGTTCCACCGGTTTAGGAAATGTATGACATGTGATGAATAATTCTATTTGATGTACTTTATAGCAGTAAGTTGTGAACCCTTAAATTCATACACCCTATTCAACCTGGAGATCCGCTTTAGGTAGATAGATGGAAACTGAGTGCACACAAGATGCTCTAGGGGGAAGGCACTGGCATAATCTTGGGTAATACTGCTCCAGCAATTGAAAAGACTCCTATGACTTGACCTATTAGCAAAATTATTGAAATGAGTACCCTGCCAATTGCCTGTATATTATATTTAGTTTGTTGTAATGTGTCCAGCACTGGGGTTACAATACAAATAAATGTTTAAGGGATGGAGTATGGGTTGAAGCATGGCAATATTTTTCAGTGGTCATTCAATATTATGGTTGTTGTTAAGTTATGAAAAGACAATGGGCTACGGGGCGTGGGGTCTAAACCTTGTGATTGTAACCATACTGGGTGGTTCTGTAGACTGAAGTGTTGGCGAAAGCTGGTAGATAGCGGAACATTGGTACTTCAGCTTATATACATGCCAGCATACTTTGATAATAATGTATACGTTATTACTGCCAAACTTAATGCATCACGCTTTGCTTTTTGTTAAAAACAAACAGAAATTGTAACTAGTGCAGACACAATCTGGTATTGCGTCATACGTTGCCAGGCAATGAACCTACTACAGTGCCTGAACCTTTTGACTCTACATTTTGGCTGTCGCCTAAGGAAGCAGCATGGGCAGGTCTTTAGTTTGACTCAGCTTGGTCTTTTCTTGACACCCTGGAAGGGCCTGCGGCTTTCTTCTCTCTGCGTAAACTCCAGATTTGTGAACTAGAGTGTTGGGAAGTTGGAAGAAAAGAAGAATGGAAACCCAGATTCTTGAAGGAAAAGACAAAGCTTAGAAAAAGCTATGTGGGCAGCAAGTCAGATCAGGGTGAAGGACCAAGGCAAGGTAGCGGAGAAAAGAAGCTTCGAAATAGCAAGAACCATGGGAAGTGGGCAAAAAACTGGCACTGTTGTTGCAATGCATGGAGTGAAATCCTGTACTCCTTTTATAGTAGATAGAAAACCTAATAAGTTGACCTGGAAGAGAAAACTAAATCAACAGGACGTTTTCTGCCAAGATGGTTTGGGGAAAAAGTAGCCCATGAAATGACCAAAATGATGGTTTCCTAAAGGCAAAACTAGTACTGGAATATAAAAAACTAAAATAAGGATCTGGATTCATCTTGGCAATGTGGCTAGATGCTCACTAGGGGCCACAGTGGTTTTCCAATTGCAATACAAGTACTGGAATATAAGGATTTAAAATAATAAGGTTGCTGTGGTCCACTTTACAAATTCCTTCCTAGGTAGAGTTTTCCCAGTCTACATAATCTTGCTTGCTGGGTGTGGATAAAGCTGCCACCAGCAAAGAAAGCTCGCGATCTCTTTCCCGAGGCCCTGCTCGGCGTTTGAGGTGGCTCTTTTGAAATATTCACCGGAAGGATGCCCACAGCTTGAGCAAAATCACACTGAGCGCCGGGGAATAGAGGAAGATACCCTAGGAAATACTAGAGCACAGGGAGGGAATGAACCCTAGATGATAGGCAATGGAATAAGATCTGACAGATTTAACTGTATACTAGATGTGTTTAGGTCTCGCCTACGCAGGAGACCTTTAGCCATCGGTTCCCTTTTTTTCCCCAAAAACGTGCACGCGTTCCATTGCCTTCAATGGCAACGCGTGCACGTGTGGCGATTGCCTTGCGGGAGCGAGCAGCAGCGCCATATGGCATCAATTATCGCCGCTGGCTCCCGCAAGGCAATCGGCAGGCCCCCCTCCCGCCGCGCTTTTTTTTTTTTTTTTTACCTTCAGCGCGAGGCGCGCGCTTGTTTTAAATGACTTGCTTTGGCTACTCTCAACAAGGACGATTTGCGGTGGGCGGGGCTTTAAGCTGATCAACTGCGCAAGTGTGAGTCCCAGTTGTGATGTTACTACACATAACGCGCCGTGGGTGTTGTCTTCTGGACGTTCCTGGTGCAGAATCTGACCGCTGTTGGTGCCGGTCAGGTCAGTGTCACAAAAATTAAACCTCAACAGGAAGCACTTACAGAAATAAAGAAAGCAGGTGCCCGAGTAGAAGCTCCACTTCTATAATGTATTAATCAGCCTAACTTTGAGTGCCTGGTCAAAGCTAAGCAAGTGTGTTTTCTCTGCACTTCCACTGTGAAAAGTTAGCTGTAATCCTTGATGGGGGTGTATGCATCCCTGCTTTTCTCAAGCGCAAAACCTCATGTAGTGTATGTGACGAGGAGGTTCTTTCTTGTCATCTGTTACATTGAGCTGGGAGGCTGGGAGGAGGAGTGAGCACGGACATGTTCTGTTGTTGGTTTTTTTTTATACTAAGATCACTGACCGGCCTCACACGCTCTCTGGGACCATGTGATGCCTATTGTCAACCTGATCCAGACGGGAGCTTTATCTGCACTGGGCAGCTCTCACATGAATCCGTGTAGCATTTTTTTCAGTCAGCAGGAAGTTAAACTTGTTAAGTTTGGCAGGTCTGGTATTATGGAACTGCAGGCTCACACTGAACAAGGTCTGCATAAGTATACAGGGAACGATCTCAGATAGGCACTATCAACATAGCTGTTATTGCTAGCTCTTTGTGCCACTGGCCATGCTCCAAGTTGGCTTCTCGGTTCACTCTGGAAAGAGTTATTTTTTCAGAGCTACATTACTTTACAAGTGATGCTAATCAACCCTTCAATCTGCTGCTGCACCTGCAGCCTTGCTTTGCCTTGCTTGATTTTTTTAAGGGCGGAGTATTCACATTTGTTTGCATAATACCAAGAGCTGCAGTAGTGTTAGGTGCCGTATCATATAAAAGCCCTGCAGTATTAGAAAACAGAGCGGAACTTCTACTGCCGACCCTCTTCGTTGCAAGTTATATAAATAGGGTTAACATATGCTTGCGAATGTATGATTTTTAACCAACATAATTGCAGAACTTCAATTCCCGGCATGCTTTGCACGTGTGGTGGACACTTTTACACCTGTTTCTTAACTCCAGCACTACTAGTGGGGCACACATCTCAGCATATATGTTACTACTGCCATATCAAGTGAGTGGTCTCGGTGAGAGTGTGTGCAGGTGAATAGTTACTGTCAAAATATTCTCCAGTTTTCGCGCTTGGAAAGAGCATGCGTGAAGATCGATATCTGAGCATCATTGCATAAACAAATCCTGCTACAAAGCCTTAATTCCGCAAACTATTGGCATGCGTATACTAGTGAAAAGAAAAATTTTAGCAGAATAATTTTCCCCACGTGCCAAACCCAGCAAATATACTTCTTAAAAGTAGATTTTATTAAAAACATGCAGAGTCGTTGACTAATTGTAAAGCCATATGAGCAATTGCTTTACTTTTCATCAAAAGAATTTGGCACACATGACTGTTGTGCATCATTTTGTATGATCTTCAGAACTCTGAGAAAACTGTTAACTTGCCAAACTATGCTGTAGGACACCGTTATATAAACAGAAAAAAACTTTGCAGTACAGTACTTTCAGAAAATCAGCTCTTTGCATCGTATTTTTTAACAAATAAATATGTTCTCTACAGGTCACACTTATTTGTTACAAGATGGAGTTTTTAGGTCTCGGCCTGCACCAGCGCTTGCGCTGGTCTGGCCGAGAGTTTTAATAAGCGGGTTTTGGAAGTGCAAACACTGGCTTTCGGCTGGCGACCAGCTTGAGTTCACGATGGCGTGCACGCGCAGCTGCCATCTGTTGTTTCCTATCTCTTCCTCATTTCCTCGTCATGGCTCATTAACTCTCTGGACTCTGATGTTTCAATCGCAGCAGCAGCTCACATTACCAACTGAGGGCCCTGGACTACAGTCACATGAAAAACAACAGCGATTAGCATTGAAATGCAAGCTTTTTTTTGTCTAGTTAGAAATATCGCTTCGGTGGGTTGATTTCACCTTATATCGCTATTTGTTTTATATTGGGAGTCGCAGCCTAATTACCAGTATTTTTGTCTCTCACTGTTTTTTTTTTTATATTTATTCGCACAAAGCTATATTTAAGGTTACTTTTTCCGCGTCACTTCTTCACTCTATTTAAACTCCACACCCCCACTCTTATTGTCTCTCTCCTTCTCTCTCTCTCCCCTCTCTAATTCTCTCTACTTAATTAACTCTCCCCTCTCTATCTTTTTAGCCTTTCATTCTCTCACCCCTTTATCTGTTTCTCTTTCAAACTCCTTCATTCACTCTCTCTCCCCTTCTTTCTCTCTCTCTATCCCGCTCCACTCTTTATTCTATGTACACCCTTTCTCTCTCTTTCTCTCTCACCACCCTCTCTAATTGGGCATTATATCTTCACTATCTCTCACTCGGCAACACCACAGCATCACTCAGCGCAACCACAGCATCAATCAGAGCCAGCACAGCATCAATCAGAGCCAGCACAGCATCAATCAGCGCCAGCACAGCATCAATCAGAGCCAGCACAGCATCACTCAGCGCCAACACAACATCTCTCAACGCCAACACAACATCTCTCAACGCCATCACAGCATCTCTCAACGCCATCACAGCATCACTCAACGCCATCACAGCATCACTCAACGCCATCACAGCATCACTCAACGCCATCACAGCATCACTCAACGCCATCACAGCATCACTCAACGCCATCACAGCATCACTCAACGCCATCACAGCATCACTCAACGCCATCACAGCATCACTCAACGCCATCACAGCATCACTCAACGCCATCACAGCATCACTCAGTGCAACCACAGCATCACTCGGTGCAACCACAGCATCACTCGGTGCAACCACAGCATCACTCGGTGCAACCACAGCATCACTCGGTGCAACCACAGCATCACTCGGTGCAACCACAGCATCACTCGGTGCAACCACAGCATCACTCGGTGCAACCACAGCATCACTCGGTGCAACCACAGCATCACTCGGTGCAACCACAGCATCACTCGGTGCAACCACAGCATCACTCGGTGCAACCACAGCATCACTCAGTGCAACCACAGCATCCCTCAGCATAACCACAGCATTACTCAGCACAACCACAGCATTACTCAGCACAACCACAGCATCACTTAGCGCCACAACAGCATCACTCAGCGCCACCACAACATCACTCCGCGCCACCATAGCTTTACTCAGCGACACCACATCATCACTCAGGGCCAACACTGCATCACTCAGGGCCAACACTGCATCACTCAGCACCACCACAGGATGACTCGGCACCACCACAGGATGACTCGGCACCACCACAGGATGACTCGGCACCACCACAGGATGACTCAGCACCACCACAGGATGACTCCGCACCACCACAGGATGACTCCGCACCACCACAGGATGACTCCGCGCCACCACAGCATCGCTCGGCGCCACCACAGCATCGCTCGGCGCCACCACAGCATCGCTCGGCGCCACCACAGCATCGCTCGGCGCCGCCACAGCATCGCTCGGCGCCGCCACAGCATCGCTCGGCGCCGCCACAGCATCGCTCGGCGCCGCCACAGCATCGCTCGGCGCCGCCCACAGCATCGCTCGGCGCCGCCCACAGCATCGCTCGGCGCCGCCCACAGCATCGCTCGGCGCCGCCCACAGCATCGCTCGGCGCCGCCCACAGCATCGCTCGGCGCCGCCACAGCATCGCTCGGCGCCGCCCACAGCATCGCTCGGCGCCGCCACAGCATCGCTCGGCGCCGCCCACAGCATCACTCAGCGCCAAGACAATATCACTCAGCACCACCACAGCATCACTCAGCACCACAGCAGTATCACTCAGCAACACCTGAGTATCGTCTCCGCAACAGTCACCACCACCACCACCACTACCACCTCAGCACCACCTCAGCCTGCTCTCGGAATCTGGCATCTGTTGATTCTCCCCTAGCGTCTGGCCGCTGCTAGTGTTATAATACAGGTACTAGTTCCCAACCTTCACCCTCCGATTGTTTATGCCCCCTCAAAAAAAAAAGCTTTAACAAACAACCATTGCAATAGGCAGAAACAAGTTGCCAGCATTGCAAGAACAAAAGAAAACTGAGAATTTTTTATTGTAAATATTTTTTTTAATATGGTCGTTCAGTTTTACATAATGCCTTCTTGGTCATATATAAAGTAACAAAAATGCTTCTGACACTTTTTTATTATAACTTTTCAGCATGCCGCACAGCAGCCACACGTCTCTACAGCACAGCTTGAAGACATTGGCAAAGTCAATAGCTCTGGCTAAACACTTATAAGGCCCCAAAGGCGAGACCTATTGGCTATGCCAATGCTTGTTTTCTTTTGTATTAGTTATACGATGATCCTATGGATTCACAGTCCCTGGGGTGCTCTTATCAATGCTACACTGCTTGTTTGTATGTTTTTAAAACGTATTAAAAAGATTTATAAAAAAAAAAAAAAAGACTGAGCTGCACAGGTCATGTAAATCACTTACCTGCTGACGCAATCTTGGTGCAGATGGTAGAAGTGCACACTAAGATGTTACGCCAGATTCAAACTTAAACGGGTTAAGTGGTTTTCCATAAATGTAATAAGGCTAGGACACGAAAGGTAAGGTGAACAGGGAACACCCTAAAATCTGCACTCCATCAAGGGCCGCAAGTATAACCTGCTGCTTTCTTCTTAATTGTAAGAATTCGCACCACGTTTTGCCTCCCCATTCACCATGTACAGTTTGCTGGCAAACACAAAGTAGTCTTTCTGTCAGGGTTTTATCTTATTCTTGTTTCTTATGTGTGAAATATCATAAAGAACTCACGAGGCTGCTGCATCTGAAGCTCTTCTTGGGCAGAATTCCAGCTCAGAAAATCTAAGCCATTTGCTGTTCATCTATCTGGATCCACTCTTGCTTTATGAGGTGGTTGTTGTCCCATGAATGCTTTCAGTACAATGCCTGTGTTTGATGTATTGAAACAGTCATGCATGTGAGCTTCAGGCAACTCTAAAACCCGAAACATTAAACATCTCCGTGATATTATAACTTTAAAACGAGCATTGGCAAAACCAATAGGTCTCGTCTTTTGGGCCCATTGGCTTTGCTAATATTTTTGCCAATGATTCACAGCATCTTCAAAATAAAACAAAGAAAAGGGCGCCATGATGCAGCTGCTGTTGACAGCCACATCATTTCATAGGCATGCGGTTGTGTGATTTATGAAATGACGCTATATATATATATATGTATATATGTATATATGTATATATATATATATATATATATATCACAACAAACGCCATTTCCGATAAAGAACAGCTACTGTGGACACAGTTTCCTTAAGAAAGCAGTTTAATGAATCAATCACCAGCTCGACGCGTTTCGGGAAACACTCCCTTGCTCACGAGTAATGTGTGACTTAACTTCCTGGTTTAAATAAACACGTGATTACATTTTAATAGCAAGTGACAACAGACTATATGGCGAGTTGAATCACTCTTAGTTACAGACATTTATACAAACCTACTAATGAGTGTAAATAAAAAAAATCAATTTGAACATAGTTTACCAGAACAATGAGCGCATTATTACTGAGGTCTCTGAAAGCAAGACTGAAAAAATATATATACTTCATATTGAAATTATCCGATAATAACAAAAATAATTATAAAATACATCGTATTTGCAATGTGTCAATTTCATGGCCATTATTCATTAATAAACTGAATAATATAATCAATAGACCCAAAAATTCAATAATGAATCCAGCTAGAAATAGTAACTAGCATCACGTCAATTAGCCCAAGTGGGCAAATACATTGCAACTAAAATCCATAATGCTCCATCAATATTATGACATTGTTGTACCGTCATTGATTCAATAAAGCTGTTGCACATGAACAACATTCGCCCCAGTGGGCAGATAACAATATGTTGCGGACAAACCCTGCCATATTCAATCGTGATGGTGACACCACCAAATAGATAATTTAGCTTTCTTGCCTTCTTCAAAAGGACCTTCACTCACACGTTCAAAACTGTAACAGAAAAAACACAAACATAAAATTAATCCCTTCACATTAAAAACACACAATATTGATTAAGAACAGTCACTGCAATGGCAAAACTTTAAGGGAAAACAAGAAGACTCTCCTTGTCCCTATTCCCTATTTGCAATCTAGAGACATACATAGCGCAAATTATGCTAGCCTAGATGAACTGCTAATTCCTCATCGCAGTTATGGCCTATTGGGACCAATGTTCTATACTGAATAATAAGCCTTGATTCCAATCGTCGCAGTTCCTGCACTCGGTTGCCACCTCGTTCGTTAGTTCGAACAGTATCCAAAACACAAAAACTCAATAAGTTAACATTTTTATCGTGGTGGATCTCAAAATGGCGAGCAACAGGATATTGTTTATCGCCATTTTTGATTGCACGAAGATGTTCAAGGACTCTCTTTTTAGCCTTATGGATGGTACTGCCTATGTACACTTTCTGGCATGGACAAATCAAAGCATAAACAGCATAGTCAGTATTACATGTAGTATGTTTAGCTATCACATAAGGTTTACACTCTGGAGATAATTTGCATTCCTTACGGTTTTTACTGTTTTTGCAGGCTTTACAGTTTCTACACGTAAAAAATCCCTGAATGCCTAAAGTTCTCACGGGTGACGGCTCAACTGCCCTGCATAAAGTGTCTTTCAGTGACTTCGTTTTTTAAACGTGATCTGCGGAAAGGATCCCACACTGTCTGCTAAATCTTTGTCAGTTTGTAAGACTGGCCAGTACTTGTTGATGCTTTTACTAACTTCTTGGGCTTGTCTATGGTATGAGGTGATGAATCTAATTTTTGGTCAGAACTAACATCTTTCCTCTCTTTATCAACCAAAAGTGACTCTCTTGACCGGTTCTCTACCTCTAGACTTGCTTTATTAATGACTGATACAGAATATCCTCGCTCTAGAAATCTCTGCCTCATTACTTGTTTTTCATTAACATAGCTTTCTTGTGTACTGCAATTGCGCTTAGCTCGTATCAACTCACCTAAAGGTATGCTGTTAATCAATGTGTTAGGATGGCAGCTACGCGCATGTAACAAGCTATTGCCTGCTGTTGTTTTCCTGAAAAGAGAACTTTCCAGTTTGTTGTCATGAATGGACAGTTTCAAATCTAAGAACTCTAGAGTCTCTCTTGACCAATTTTTTGTGAAATGTAGATTGAAGTTATTGATATTCAGAGTTTCAACAAACTCATTAGCTTCTTTCTCGTCACCTTTCCATACACAAAAAATATCATCGATGTAGCGAGTCCACATCACCACTTTGTTATCAAAGGCTCTAACATTTTTAACCACCTCTGCTTCCCAAAATCCAAGATAGAGACCCGCAAACGATGGGGCAAAGCACGTCCCCATCGAAGTCCCAAGAGTTTGTTTAAATATTTTGTTGTCAAAAATAAAATAATTTTGTTTCAGACACACTGACATCATTTCCATCAACATTTCCGTGTGGAAAAAGTATGATATAGATCTTTCATTAAGGAAATGTCTGCAGGCTTTCAGTCCTAAATCATGGGGGATACAAGTATACAAACTTGTTATATCTAATGTGAGTAGAGAGTACTCGCTCACGGCCTTGATCACATTTTTTTTTTTACCTATTTGAGATGGATTGGTAAATGAAATTTGACTAGTGCAAAGCGCCTTTTTGGGTTTTTTGT